>JAQGCH010001926.1:0-14025 GCA_034699485.1 Nanhermannia elegantula | reverse complement strand
TTCATTAAAACTGCATTTAAATGGCTTTTCTCCCGAATGAATGCGTGAATGAGTTATTAAATTTTGTTTTAATTTAAACTTTTGATGACATCCATTATATTCACATTTGAACTGTTTTTCATTCAAATGACAACAAATTTTATGAGTTTTTAAATTTTTTTTATGTGTGAATTTTTGGCCACATTGAGGCCAATCACACATTAATTTAATTCCAAAATGTATTAATTTATGACTATTTAAGTTTGATTTATGTTTAAAACTTTTGTTACAATTATTAAAATTACATTTAAATGGCTTTTCTTGTGAATGAACCAAAACGTGTTTATCTAAAAAGTATTTATATTTTGCACTATATCTACATTGAGGCCAAACACAGACAAATATTTTATCAGTTTTTTTCATATTTTCATACTTTTGAATACAATTTATGTGTTCTTTAATATAAATTTTAAAAATATTATTATTATAATGACTCATATTTTTATGGTTGAGTTCATTAACTTTTTTGCATTCATTCACATAATTAATAAACTGATAATTATTTTCAAATTCATGATTACATTTATTAATATTTTTGTGTATTTTCTTCACATCTAATAATTTAAACACATTTTTATTTATTTTATTTATAATATTAAGACATAAATTATTTATGTTTTTCTCATTAAATGACATTATTTAATAGTAATTTTATTTCTTATAAGTATTTATAGTTAACACAAAAATATTAATAAAACAGAAAACAAAAATAATCTGTTTTAATATTGCTTTAAATATAAACCAAAATGAAGAAAACGTCTTAACTCTCAACTAAAAGTGATTTTCCCAATAAATAGCATTCACTGAAACCCTATGTTTAAATGCTATGATTGGAGCAAATATTTAGAAAAGTTTATTTCCAACACCTGTGGGTTTTGATACAAAAGTTTTTTGATTATATTTATATCGACTTTGAATTTAGTTTATTCAGAGTTTATTGAAATCTATAACAAAATTATTTTATTGTTAAGTAAACTATAGATAACTAATTAGGGAATAGAGACTTTGCAAATGTTGTCAATTATTAATAGTTTTGAATAAAACAAACAAACATTTTTTATCTTGAGCTTAACTTTTGTGATTTTTAAGCATATTTTGAATTTTATACATTCATTTTTATAATAAGTATTGAGTTTAAATGAGTGGCATTCAATTGCTTTCAATTAAATAAATTCCCACTAAAACACATATTTTCAATATTTTGATTTTCTGGTGTAATATTTCCCACAGTTGTAACAATAGCTTATACTGAAGGGAAAAAGCTAAGCTCGAGCCTGAGCTGAGCTGTCCCAACTCGAGCCTGAACTGAGCTTGTCCCAGCTGAAGCCAAAGCTCACACAAAGTGAGTTTATGCCTATCACTAATAGTTTAAAACTGGTTTTAAATACATGCCAATCAACTTTCAATATTGCACACAAACACCTGGTGTTACCATAAAGTGTACTTACAATAAATATAAGTCATGAGCACGTGTTATGATATTCACACTTTAAAATCAGATACAATTTTTAATTTTTTAAAATTTTTACATAAAATATAATGAATAGCAACAGAAGTGCAGAATCAGTGAAACGTTTAAGACTTCGAAGACCTGATCATTCGAGTGAATTGATAACAGCTCTCAACCAAAGTCTGTCTGAAGAGTGCTTTACAGACGCGACTCTTGTGTGCGAAGAGAAGACAATCAAAGTTCACAGAATTGTTTTGTCGCTGTTTTCGCAATACTTTAAGCGCACGTTTGCATTGATGTCAACACAAAGTGGATGTCATTATCCCGTAATTGCCATCAAAAACATCCCATTCCTTGATCTCAAAGCAATCGTTGAGTTTGTTTATGGCGGAGAAGTTTCAATACCTAAATATCAGTTGAATTCTTTGCTCAAAAGTGCCGAAAATCTGGAGATCGAAGGCTTGAGATCTGATAATTGCAGTGATCTGTCGCTCATTAACAAAACGCAAACTTTTGGTCATAAGTTATATAAGTTTTCATTTAATAATACAGTTAATGACTATAATTTGGTTAATAATAATCCAATAATAACCTCAAGTCTTGCAATTCCTGTCCAACCATTAAAATTGGATTTAATTCCTTCACCGAAAAGAAAACGAATCGCAAATATAGAAAATAATACAGTTTTGAACTCAAACTCCTGTTTAATACTAACAAATAATAGTCAACTAATGAACGCTAACTTTGGCAACGCTTCCACTCTTTCGAACCTAAGTCTGGTTCCGGTTTCACAAACACAACAAAACAATGGACTCATATCTGTTGCCAATAATAATATATCAAATACTAGTTGTGTTGCAAAAGATTTACAACGAAAAAGTGAAAATATATCTCAAAAAAGTAAACCTATTTATGGTTCAAACGCTTCAACAATTAGTGATCGTTTGGTTACGAGTGAGTCCGGACGTGAAGGAGTCGAAAGACTGTATGAGTTCTCAGATGAAGAGAACAGAACCGATCGAAAGTCATTTCTCGACAAATTGATAGCTTTTCACACATCGAATGGCAGTCCTATTACTTTCTGTCCCACTATTAGTAAAATACCTCTCGATCTCTATAAACTATATTTAGTGGTCAAAGAAAAAGGTGGTTATGAAGAGGTGACCAAAAACAAGCTATGGATGGAATGCACCAATTCTTGCAAAGTCGCCGCTTCCTCGAGCGCTGCATATACTCTGCGAAAGCAATTTGAGAAGCATTTATTGCCCTTTGAATGCAAATACGATCGAAATGAAATCGATCCCAATCTAGTCTTGAGATCATTGAAAATATACTTTTTAGACAAAAAAAGAACTGACGCACAAAACAACTCAAATCCCGAAGTTTCAAATGAAACTCAATGTGAAACAGAAATGAGAAATATTCCAAAACAAAGCTATATTTGTGGAAAACCTCAAGAGAATAAATGAATACAATATGAGAGCAGATAATGGTCTTCACTCATAAAGAAAGGGAATTAATGGAATGTCTGATATATTGATTGCAAGTATCACTCAAATAAACAAATATGTGAATCAATTTACACCTCATATCCAATGAACTCAACTATAATTTAGAAAAAAACCAAACAAAGGATGAATAATAGATATAAATCACTATAAACTCAAGTGTATGGCAGCAAATAAATAAATTACTTGTAAATCGCGATAAAAATTAAACATTTATTTTGAGTCAAACATGTGTTAATACAATTTTAGGTTTATGGCATAATCACTTCATTTTGAATGTTTTAGACCAAAAAGTGTGTAAAAACTATGTTTTGCTTTTGAGTAAATAAAAAATTTCTGAAAACAGTATTTTTGAGTAAATGACAGATTACTGTACTATATCTCATATATATTTGACTGTACTGTTGAAAAGCTCTATACTGAACAAAGATAAAGTTATAATCGTATTTGATTAGCCTTATTCGGCCTTCAATCAAATATTGATAATGCTATCAATAAAAACAAAATTACTACTGTTTGCATTCATGATAGAGTAATAGCAACAAACAAGACATTTTCAATTATATAACTATTTTCTCTTATTAATGGCAACTATTTATGATTTCAAGTTTAATGTATTAAATAAAATAAATCTTCAGTTGATATCTAATACAAAATTAGTTTATATTACTAGCGATGGAAATGACGCGATTATAGTCACTAAGGATGATATTGTATATGGGTTTGGCAATAATACTAACGGTGTTCTTGGTTTTGGTCACACAAATTCAATATTAGAGCCCACTATTATTAAAGAGTTAATTGACAAACAAATTATTGAAATCACTTCTGGAAATAATTTTATGATAGGGTTAACAAAAAGCGGTCAATTGTTCGTTTGGGGGAATATTAGTTATGGGACTTATATGAAAAACAATTATCTTTCAATCCCAGCCATCTTTGATTCATTTGCTGATAAAACTATAACTAATATAAGTTGTGGTTATAATCATTCAGTCATATTAACTAAAGACGAAGTATTTTCTTTCGGTCACATCAGTGCCAGAAATGAACTGCAGTCCAAACCAATCAAAGTGAATGGTTTTGATAATGAAATAGTTACAGACATATCATGCGGTGGAACGCATTCATTAGCTCTGACACAAAGCGGAAAAGTGTTTGGTTGGGGTCTTAATTATTACGGAGAGTTAGGGTTAGGACATAATAATAATGCTACCGATGCTATGAGAGTCAGTTCTATTGGTGATATTTTTATTAAAAAGATAAGTTGTGGTCAGAACCACAGTTTGTTGCTTACAAGTGATGGAGAGGTATATGCGTTTGGTTCTAACAATTGTGGACAACTCGGAAACCAAACAAAAACCAATGAGAATATTCCGATAAAAGTCGTGAAATCAGTCAAATTCGTTGACATCGCTTCTAATCATCGCTTAAATATTTCAATGGCTTTATCACAAAATGGTTTCGTATATGTTTGGGGTGAATGTGTTGATGAAGTCATTGATTTCCCGAGAAGTACAGGATATAAATCATTTCATTCTGTATTTTCTCTCATTTGCAAACAAAAGATCACTTATAAAGCAATTGATTTGAGTAAAAAAATACCGACAGTTGAAAACCGTACGGTTAAAACACTTCGCAATGCATTCAATAATGAAGAGTCCAGTGATCTCAAGATTAAGATTAATAATCAATATATTTATGTTCAGAAATGGTATTTACAAAACAGTTGCGAACACTTCAAGTCTATGTTTGAAAATAATTGGTCTGAAAGTGAATCAAATGAGATCACAATCGATGGTTATTCTTATGAAGTTTATTACGCTTTCATTAAATATCTTTATACCGATTGTGTAGACGTCGAAGATATTCAAGAAATAATTGAGTTATTAAATATTGCAAACAGTTATTTAGAAGAAGAGCTAAAACAAAAATGCGCTGAAATTTTAAAAACCAAGTTAAGTATTCAAAATGTTTGTCAATTATATTCAGCTGCAGTTTTGTATAATTCTAAAGAGTTGGAGGACTACTGTTCTGAGTATTGTATTAATAAATTGTATGAAATTCGCAAAACTCCAGGTTTCCGAGAGATGAATGTACAACATTGGAAACAATTAACTGAGAAATTCTTTGAGTTAAAACTATTTAAATAATATTTTATTCATATAAATATCTTATTTGATACGATTTTCCAAAAAATAACAAATTAAATAAATGTAATACTACTTATCCCAATATAATAAAATTTTAATAATTTTATAAAAAAAATTCTAATATAAAACACGTGTAAATTCTAAAATAAAATTGATTTCCTAATTAAAAAAAACCTTTTCGCCAGCCAACTCCATAATGAGAGGCAGCGCCGTAACCAGGATTTTCTGCTTGGGGGGGGCTAAACATAGGAAAACCCCAAAATATAGTAATTTTTAAAAATTGCTACAGACCTATACTTAACTCCCAATAAGTTATTTTTTTGTTAAAGATAATGAACAACTTATAAGGGGCAGCAAAATCTAATATTAAATACTCCTTCAAATTGAACTAATATCATTTTATAATAAATTGAATAAAACAAGGTTCATACAGAAATAATGTGTTCATTAATCAAATTTTTCTTTATTATCAATACAAATATTTCAAAAATAAAAAACGCCCACATACACACAGAAGGACACGGTAGCAAAACTATATACTCGATTGTTACGCAATGCAAGTTAAAAATTTTGAAAAAATCAAAGAATTATATGAGTTTATTGTCCGGTATTGTCTTTGCCGAAAGGTGGTAAGCCTTTGTTACCTATGCTATCACCTTAAGTTCAAAAGTATTAAGGGAACCCTCTGTTAGCATAACACTGTATATATCCCACATTTGCAACAATAGATTAAAATACATGCCAATGAACTTTAAATATTGCACTCAAACAGGTGTTACCATAAATTGTTCTTAAAATAAATATAAGGCATAATCACTTCTTATTGTATTCACACTTTAAAACGTGAGTTCACTGATAAAAATGAGATTTACTGATATTCAGGTTTGTTTCTCTGTACACAAATATGAGTTAATTTATAAGTAGTTTAGTTTCAATTATTGTCAACAAAATTATTGCCAAACAATTTTGAATTAAGGTTTAATTATGGAAAATATAAAGTTAAAAATAAGTGAATTTATTATTAATAGTAATTATGAGTACAGAAGAGATTCATTTAGTGATAGATTTTGTGATGATTTGTGCGAACACTTATTGAGTTTTCTCTCATTTGAGGACAAAATACGATTTGAATGCGTTTCAAAACAGTGGAAAAAATTAATTTTTAATAAACAAAACACTTTTGAAGTTTCTCATTATATTGAAAATAAAAATAAGATTATAAATAACTTAAACAAATTGCTTATAAAGTATGACAAATACTGGTCAACATATAAAATATTAAATATTGCATTTGAAAGTGTGTTAAAAAAGTGTAAATTTATTAATAAAATAATTAGTGATAACCGATTCATGTCTAACAGTGAATCTGCTTTACAATTGGTTATTAATTATTGCAATCATTTGAAGGAAATTGAGTTCAGTTTCCATAATATAAGTGAAAAAAGTTTGAGACAATTTGGGGTAAAATGTGGACAAAAATTAGAAATAATTAACTTTAATGACAGTCGTTATCATGAAAAATATAAAACTCTTTTGAGATTTTGCCCTAATTTGTTTCAAATCAAAGGAATCTTAAATTTGTCAGAAATTTTTGATAATAACGAGTCATTTGTGCCAAAACTTAAGAAAGTTTGTCTCAACTATACTGATAATGATAACCAAGTCATTCAAATATTTGCTAAAAATTTTGCAAATACTCTAAAAAGTGTCAGATTTTTATGTCATGTACTCAATGAAAACTCGGTCAATGTTTTAATGAAAGAGATTTTGAAATTAAAAAGTTTGGAAGAATTGATACTAAATATTGATGTGAATGAAGAAAATGATAAATCATTTGCTAATAATTTGAAAGCGATTGGCATTGAATGCAAACTATTAAAGAGATTTACGAATTCTCTGTCTTATAATAATACAAGTCTTGGTCACAAAGTGTTTAACTCTATATCTGTTTACAAAAATTTAATATATTTGAGAATACAATTGTGTGACACAAACAAGAAATACAATGCTATCGAAGAAATAGTGTGTAAATCATTGACAGATTGCTTAAACTTAACTCATTTGGACTTAAGATATGATAAAATAACTGACAATTTCTTTGATGACATTCACATATATTTACCTTCACTTAAATATTTATATATTTGTACTATAATTCAAATAACAGATATTGCATTGCATTCATTGTCTAAACTTAAACAAATAATTACAATTAGTATTTCTCGAGATGTCTTCTTTAGTGTTATATATAGTTCGTTACCAAATATTACAGACTCAGGTGTTTGTGATGTGATTACAAACTGTCCACAAATCAAATCAATTAATTTCAACACAAGAGTGAATATAACGCATAAAACTATTGGACAACTAATAAAACTCGCTTTAAATAAACCTAACACTCAATTCAGTTATCAGTTCAGTCACATTGGTTTTCAATGCAATAGTGTTTTTAATTTCATTGATATGAATGGTTTTAATGATTTGCCAAAAAATTTATTAATAAGTTGTTAATTAAGTAATAAATACTATTAAACCTAAGATTCAATTCACATGACAGGTAAAAATATTTTTTATTAAAAACAACGTAAAGGAAAATAATATCTTTATTGTCAACGATACAAATGTTTTACTAATCCCAAAAAATCATATATTAACTAATGATTAAAATAAACAAAAAGATTGTATTAAAATTTTAAATAATTATACACTTTTGATAACTTCATTTGTAAAAACGGTAATAACTTTTTTGTAATATTAATTTTTAAATTATAATTATGTTTTTATTTAATTTACTTATTCAATAATTTGTAGACTTTCATACATTGAAACAAAGCATAATTTAAGTGCATTATTAGTGTCAAGTTTGCACCACTTTACTTGAGCTTATTTTTAGTGTTTTAGCTTATTATATACTTGAGAGTATATTTTTTATAACTGCTGCTGTATATTTTTTATGGCTAACCTACTCTGTTTTAACAAAATTTCAATTATAAAGAAATATTAAATAGGTTAGAATTAGGCACACAGGTGCGCACAGATGTTTAAAGAGATTATATTCGTAGAAATAATATTCAGAGAATAGAACTGCTCCCTTTTTATTTGTACAGTCACGTTATAATAATGGTGATTGTGTACTAAAGATCGAACTTGGGAAAATTTTTTATATCCGAACAGAACCGAAAGCTCAGTGAAATTTTTATATCCGAACCGAAATTTTTTCAAAATTTTTGTATCCGAACCCACCCGAACCGAAAAGTTTTCCAAAAATTTCATCCTTAGCATTCCGAGCATTTTTTCTTAATTTTTTTATAGGAACAGATCGAAACCCTTTGAAAATTTTTAAATAAGACACGAACCGAAAGTTTTTATTTAAAAGCATTTTAATTAATTTTATTAATCGAAAAACATTATAAATTGAAAAAAACATTAAATTATGCAAAAAACAAAATTAGTTTTAAATCGCAGATTTCGAAGGTATTTGATGGTCAACGCTCGCGCTCGGGTAAAATGAAACTCTGGAGTGTGCGCTCATTTATGTGCATTCGTAATTGTAACGCTTTTCTAACGAGCTTTTGTAGAATTGAGCTAATTTCATGATTATTGGGAATATTTTTTCTAAATAATATTTTTTATAAGGAAATATATGATAATCTTTGCGTTTCTATGCCTTAATTCTTAAAACTGAATAATATGTTTTTATTATTAAATAATCAGAATAAAGGTTTACTAAAATTATGGAAAATTATGATATCCGATCAGAGTCGAACCAAATTTTTTTTATCCGAACCGATATTCGAATACTTAGTTCGATCCCTATTGTGTACGATGTATTTCCCTCTCTATAGGTAATCGTGTATTGTGTTTCGCTGGAGTAAAGTTTGCTTTCCTGTATAGCAGACATGTATTGCACTAATACCTAACCCTTCAAAGAGTTAGGTTTAGATTAGGTTTTAGTGCAGTACATATAGGCGCCATTCAATTAGTACGTACGCATTGGGTGGGGGGAGGGGGAGGGTCAGCGAATATTTTGCAATTGCGTGCGAATGCGTATACATTCAGGGGGAGAGGGGGCTTGAAAATGTCCATATGCAATTATTTTGACGAAAAATTAAATAATCTCTGTTTACAAACGCATAATATGACCAGCGACGTCACCATTAGTACCAACAAGACCATTAATAGCATTAACGCACAAATTTGTATTTTAATGAAGTTTTTCGATTATTTTGGGGGGCTTTGAGGAAAATGCGTACATGCATAGGGAGTTGGAATATGGAAGCGTATAGGGAGGGGGATAGGAGTCTAGATTTTTTTTTGAGTACGTAATAATTGAACGACGCCATACAGGAAAGCAAACTTTACTCCAGCGAAACACAATACATAATTACCTACAGAGAGGGAAATACATCGTACACAATCAACTATAATAATTTTTTGTGATTTCACCCTAAGTTTAAGAGTTTTTAAAATAAAAACACTCTTTGAAACAACGCTTTTGTAAGCATCTAGAAAGTGAAGCAAAAACTAGACTGCTATATATATAGGGTGGCCAGATGTCCAGTTTTGGACTGGACTGTCCAGTTTTAGGGCTATATTTTAAAATTCTAGTACTTGGTCCCCCCTTTGAGGTTTTGTAAAATTTGAAATTTATAGAAAAATATCCTTTGGTCCCCCCTTTGATTTTTTAAGTTGTCCAGTTCATGTCCAGTTTTGAATTTAATTGGACCTGGTCACCCTATATATATAACTGAAGTGCAATATTCAAAGAATAATTGTCCTTGAATTTGATGTATTAATAGTGAAAGTTTGCTTTATTCTCAATAAAGTTATCTCTTGAGAGGATAATTAATATTTACATAGTTCTCAATTTGTTGTTAACTAATATGTTCCAAAGTATGTGAACAAAACTTCAACATAAAAATTAATTAACAAATATGAGATTATACTCTTATATTTATTGTATTAATAAAAGCTGTGATGCACTTATGTAATGATGTTCACACTCGAGAAAATGGTAAGCTCGAAAGCACTCACGCTCGGGCATCTAACGTAATCCGAGCGCAAAATTCAGCAAATTTAATAATTTCAGAGAAATTTTATTGCATAAAAATAGTTCTATTTCAAGTGAATATACTATAATGTTTGCAATTCTTTGTATTTATACTTTAAAACTAAATAAATAATGAATTTTTATGTAAAAACTAATACCTTGTATAAAATATTACTCGATATGAAAAAATTTTGTAATAGACTTGACGCTCACTCGAGCCTGTTCAAGTTCGAGCTTTCCATTGAGCGTCAATCCCTTGAGCATTGAGCACCACTATTATAGTAAATATAGAAACTTGTATTTATAAAGATTGATTAAACCATATGTTGGCACTCTATTTCATAGGTTCCCAACCTGCCTTTTGTGGATCACTACGGTCCGCAGAGTTAAAAGTTTAACATTA
Organism: Nanhermannia elegantula; assembly: GCA_034699485.1. Lineage (NCBI taxonomy): Eukaryota > Metazoa > Arthropoda > Arachnida > Sarcoptiformes > Nanhermanniidae > Nanhermannia > Nanhermannia elegantula. The sequence goes on along the minus strand of JAQGCH010001926.1, from coordinate 3,422 downwards.
AGCTCTATGGGTACCACGTGATTGTTTATATGCAAGTGGTCCGAGAGGCAAAAAAGGTTGGAAACTATTTTACTCTATGAAATTTGTCTAATATGGTATATGATTGGAGTTGCCTTACTCTCAAAAATGAACTCAATATAATAATAAGGCTGATTAAAATGTTGCATAGGATAAAGTGTTGCACAATTTGAAACTAAGAATTTTTAATTGTGAGTTAAAGCGATGACAAACTTGAATTAGAAAAACAGTTAGTAAGAAAAATTGTGAATAACTTGTTTTGATAAACAGGAATGATTTCGTCCCATTAAATAAATATTCAAAATGAGTCAATATATTCTTGCATTGAGTTTATATTTCATTATGTTTAGCATTAAAACAACACATCAATTGCTTTGTCCCAATTGGTGTGAATGCGTTTTTGGTGGTCAAGGTATATTTTTTTAATTACCTCTACCTTTACCTCTCTCAGGTTAGTTGCATCTACCCTTAATTGTAATTAATTTTGCTAATCGTGCTACAAATGTAATTGCTGTGAAAAAAATGTGTGTTTATTCCTAAGATTTTATTTATTAACATTTGTTTATAAAATGCTAATTAATATTTATAAGGAAGCTTCACTTCCATTAAATGTTTTGTTCCAATTTTATAAAAAAAATTGGCAAATAATGCATTAGGTCATTACCAGCGCCGTAACCAGGATTTTCTGCTCAAGGGGGGGCTAAACTTAGGAAAACCTCAAAATATAGTAATTTTTAAAAATTGCTACAGACCTACACTTAACCGTTCAAAAATCTTTGGGGGGGGGGGGCTATAGCCCCCTTAGCCCCATAGGTAGTTACGGCAGGGGTCATTACATAAGATAGACAATAGTCTAAAAGTTGTTATAAAGAGGGGATGTAAATAAAAAATTAATTTATGTTAATAAAGAGCTCAAGTTTATTATAAAACGATAATTGTAATTAAGATGTGAATTGAAACGTTTCTCACCAAACATTGAATTAAAGCTAAGCATTTTATTCGCCCCAATGGTAACTTTTGCCCCAATCAATACCTAAGCAATATTTTTATCCAAACGCTTCAAATTTATTGTTAAATATTTGCTGTAAAATAATTTCGAAAATTTATTCCAAGTTCTGACATATATTTAATTTTGAACAGAAATAAAATGCGACGGATCTAAAGTGGACATAAAAGGAATTATAAACCCCTTGAAAACTTCTGAATTTATTGAATTATTAAAATTAAAAAATTTTGAAACAGCTATCGATAAAAATATTCTCATTGAGAACCCCGTCAAAGAGGTGTTTATAGAAAATTCTGACATGAAAGCACTGTCTATTATAATGAATAAAGAAGATAAAGGTTTAGAGCGATTAACACTAATTAATATGATTAATATAAATGACAACTGGAATTGGGGAACAATGTTTGACCATTTTAAACAATTAAAGGTTTTTCGATTAGAATGCAGTTCAAAGTATCCATTAATAGATGTTGACATTGAAATAGGCCATCAATTTGATTGCGATTTGTTAACAGTTTCATTGGTTAGCTGTCAAATCAGGTCAATTAATGGAAATGTATTTAATAAATGGTTTAATTTAAGAATGATTTCATTGGCAAATAATAATTTAGAAACTCTTAATAGAGATTGGTTTCATTCAGAGTTAAATAGTCTTTGGTCTCTAGATTTAAGTTATAACAAGATAAGTAGTATTCCCGAAAAATTTTTCAACGGTATGCCAGCATTGAGAAAGTTAAGGCTCGATTACAATAATTTCCAAATATTGAGTTACCAGTGGTTCGATTTGATTTGGCCTCAATTTCATGAGTTTTGGATAAATAGTAAGCTAAACTTGAAATTAATTAAATTAATGAAATAAAAAACTCTATTTTGACAGATAATCCAATTAAATGCAGTCACGATTTGATTTGGGTTACAAATGCAAGTTACCCATTATTTTTCGGCGATGGAGGTTGTTATAGCTCTGTTATCAAAAATACTAAACCTTTTAATGAATTAAGAATTGGTGACGACGAACTTGAGCCATCTGTTTCATAATAACATAGTTAATAATTTACCCCTATATAACGTATATTTGTGTACCTAATAAATATTGATGTCCATAAGCTCGTGTTGTTTCAGTTCCAAATTTTTATTTCACTTTCATTTTTGGGAAAATTTGAGTTTTAGTTCGAAAAACCTGAAACTGAAACTATATTTTCAGTTTTAGCTCTCTGAACGGAATCAACGCTAAATTATGTCTAAAATTTCTTATACAAGAATATTTTGTATAATCCCATACATAGGTTAAATAAATGGATTCGGTATATCGAAAGCTTGTAATAAGCAGAGGGAAAATTGATTTTAATATTAAATGAGGTTAATGTTTAGGGGCTGTTCATTTAATGCGCACGCATCTTTGGAGGGGAAGGGGAGGGGTCTAAAAGTAGCTTATTTTTGCGTGCGCACTAAATGAACAGTCCCTTAGTCTAATATTTTACTTAACAATTAATTTATATTAAGTGGTATTCAAGCGATGAAAATATTATAAAATAAAAAACATTTTTAATTTTACTTAAAATTTTATTTAAGGTAACTGCTAGAAACTAGTTCTAAGATAGGGTGTGTTTAACAATGTGTTCCTGTTTAAGTTTTTAAGTTTCGGTTTTAGATTTTGAATTTTAGTTTCAGTTCCGAAAACTTAAACTCATATTATAATTAAGTTTTAGTTCTCGGAACTCAAAAACAAAACTAAATTAAAGGCGTAATTAATTATTCAAGTGTTTGAAATTTTCTTTAAAAATTACTAATTTGTTGACTAAATGAAAGCTATGCGCCGTATGCTTCTTAGTGAATAAAGAAAAAATTCTTTCAGATGACTTAACTCAAAAATGGTCAATATTTTAGAATATTAAATAAAAACAAAACCAAAACTTAAATACAAAATATGTTCAAAACGCAAACATTTTTATATTCATTATATTATAATTATATATAATAAACAGATTTTTTATTTAAATTGAACACAAGTTTCATTTGTGCACAAATGAGTTGCAGTTTTAAATTAAAATTCTTTGTTCAGTTTGTCACCGCTTTAAAAAGGAATTTTAAAAATAACGAGATATTAGAAAAATTAATATTTTGATTGAAACTTATTTTAGTTTCAATACAATAACAGATACTTTTGTTTAAAACATTGAGAACCTAATTATGATTAAAACCAAAGATATGAGGTTTAGAAATATTAGTGAATACCTAAAGAAGAAAATACATTTTTCTGTTAAAAAATCTCAAAAACAATAAAAAATGAATAATAATGTGACGTGCGGTTTGGTCTCAGCTGCGGGCGAACACACCTTTAGTCTGAAGTCCAAAACACGTGGCAAAGAATAGTTTGAAATTATGTTTTGTGGACACT
>JAQGCH010001925.1:0-14026 GCA_034699485.1 Nanhermannia elegantula | reverse complement strand
GAGATATGCCTATTATAACTTATGATCAGTTCGATGTCCTCTACAAAAATATATCATCAAATCGCGGGTGCACCGTAAGGCATTTTCCCATAGGGGGGCAGGCATCGTTCTTTATCATGAATACAATATTCGTCAGCTTCATGAATAATAAAATCAAAATTTTTCTCGAGATAACAGCTATTCCTTAAATTTTCGACATTTTTTACAAAAAATGGTGAGAAATATGCTTTAGTTATTGAATTTTTTGCCAAAAATAATTTCTGTCCAATCTTTTTACCAGGCACATTTAAATTAGAAAATAAACATGATTTTTTGTAACTTAAAATTTGTCATTGGAATCAATGGTAAAATTATTGTAAGTAAATTTCAAAATACTTTGAGGTCTGTACCTGCTAGACCTACAAATTTTTTTGATTCTTTTACATTAATATAAGAGATAATTACAACAGAAATCAAAATGATCAATAGATAGTGGACGTATCAGATCTATTTTTCACTCCAGAAGAATATTTGTGACTTTCCCTTAATATTTCTCCTATAACTTATGTATAGGGGGACTTATTTTTGTAATTCACTTGTTTGACAATTATTTAAATATTTCACTAATTACTAATTATTTCCAGAAAACTTTTATATCAATTAATTGTCTATTAAATAAACTACAAAATACTAGAATGCAATAATTTATAATCAAAGCGAAGTTTGTGTTATACATCAAAATGTAAGATTTCAGTAAAGGAGGACTAACATTTGTGTACAATGCTCTCACTTTTTATGTAAGCTTCTACGCAATCTGATGAAAGAGCAGTGTAATACACGTGTTTCAAGGTTATTGTCAATGAAACTGAGTGCAAATTGAGTACAAATTGAGTGCAGTGAGTGCAGGCATAATTTTTTTTATTAATTTATAATTTATATATATATAATAAAAATTCATTAATTTGTATGAAAATATGTGAGATCTAAAAAATAATAATTTAGTTTAAATCTTATTTTTAGAATAGTTTTTTATATAAATCAATATTTTTATAAAATGATACTTATTTTATAAATTAGTTTAAATAAAAAATAATCAACAGAAAATGCAGCTTTCTGCACTTTATAACAAAGTTAAGAATAGTTTAAAATATGTTATAGAAAGATTGAGATTTATGCTAATTCTTTACTAATTTAAAAAGTCAATTTTATCTTCATAATAATGTACAAAATCTGTGACGAAAATTTTTAAAAATACTGATTTCATTATTTATTAATATGATATATAAAACTTTATATAAAATGTTAAACTTCCTCTTAAGAAATTACCTTTAATTATCAACAAATGAATAGTTGCTAAGCAACAAGTTATGTGATTATTTAATATCACAAAATGAGAAAATAATTTTTATATTTCCATATAATATGTTAAATTATTCTCTGTTAGTGTGTGTGTGTATGTATGTGTCATATGTGTGTCTGAAACTCTATAAGTTAGGTCTCAGGCCTACATAGCCGTAACCGGCATTATTAGAACCTGCATGAATTAAAATAGAAACTTTCGAAAATGATTTTCCCCATAAGTGAACATTGGTAAAAGTTACCGATAAACAATGCTACGCCACATTTGTATAGACATGATAGAGTATTTATATCTGCCTAAGCAAGAAAATTATAAATAATATAATTAAATAAAATGAAATTTTAAACTCCATTTTAAGCCCCATTTTTGACTACTTTTAGCCTCATTTTACTTGACTAAATTTGTCCGTTTTATCACCTCCAAATTGCAACCCTAATGATTACATACTAACACCAAAATAATAGCATTCACAAAAAGGATATTGTAGTGTTGCACTAAAATAGTTGATGGTTTAGTGGGACAGAACAATTATTTTGACAATAGATTAGGATACATTTTTGTTTATCACAATATTATGAAATAATAGAAAACTTTTTTTATATGAATGGGCTACATAGCTAGTAATTTGACATTTCACTATTTAATCAGTATTTATTAAGTGTAGAAAATAAGCTTATATTGCATAAGTTTGAACTGGATTTTAAAATTATATTTTAATCTCGAGCTTTATATTTATAATTTTAAGCGAACTTTAGCTTAGGATTTATGTAAAAGCTAACATATTAATTCTGGTATTTTAATATTTTTTTATTTCACTCTAATAGAGACTCTAATAATTCAAGAGATTTTAAGGGTTTTAATTTTTAGTATTTTGAAAAACTTTCTTATATTATCTTTAAAATTTTGTTAATTACTGTATTTATACTGTGCACCGAAACTCACAATAATGACCTTGAGCTTGACCACAACTTTTCTCATATGAACTTAAAAATAAGTTTATTTAAGGAAAACAAAGTTTCACTACTATTTCATAGCATTCAATTTATTAATTCAATATAGTGTAGGTGACCGTATAATAAAACTCAAAACTGGACATAATCAGGAAGATCATAAAATCAAAGGGTGGACCAAAGTATAATTTTTTGGTAAATTTTTATAATCAAAAAAACACAAAGGGAGGATCAAGTGCTTTACTTTTAAAAACAGAACAAAAGATGGACAGTCCAGATGAAACTGAACGGGTTAGTCACCCTAATACAGTGATTGCATTAAGTGATGACTGTTCTTCGAATGATGAGATACGTAGTGATCTGGTAGTGATGTGCGTGTTTCAAGGACATTTAGTGCACGCATACTATTATTTATATACCTTATCATTGTATTCTACACAGAGATTCATTGATTAGTTTGCAAAAAGTGAGTACTGAATTGTTTTACTTTATTTTAATATATTTATAAAAAAATACTACCGCTATATCGCTATACCAGAAGTGAACAGTGAAACAAAATGGGTTTATACGAAATAAAAGCAATTTTAGGTTTGACTTGGATTTCACTTATCGATCTATTTGTGAATTTGTTACATTTAAGAAGAAGGGTTAAAAGTAAAGCAAGACTTGATGGCAAAGTTGTTATCATAACTGGTGCTAACACTGGAATAGGCAAAGAAACTGCATATCAATTGTCAGAAAGGGGAGCAAAGGTTTGCTAATTTTTAATATTTAAATCAATTTACTCATTTAGAGTTAATTTTCACACATAAATAGCTTCGTTTTGATTGAACAGGGCTTAAAATTTTTTGAGACTGAACTTCTAAAATTTTAACTGAACCGAAGTATCTAAACTATGAGTGTTCTTAGAACAAACTAAAATGAGCTTGATGTAAATTGAAGTTTTTTTAATTAAATATCTATATCTCTATTAATTTGCTTAGATATTAAAATTTTTAGATACGGAGACATAAACTGTACTTTGAAATTCATCAGATATAAATAAGAGTATATTTCCTTTTTTCTATTTTTTATTATTACATATTACAGTTTTTTTAGTTTTTTATAAAATTTGAATACCTAAAATTAAAAGCTAGAGTGACGACACTTCTATTTATATCTGATTTCTATCAATGTATGCAAAAAGCATTTAGACTACTGCTGTTCCAAGTTTAGGTTAATACTTAATATATATCTATTGGATATCTATGAGATATATGAGTAAACCTGAAGCAGCACTAGTCTGAATGTTTTTTTCATACATTGATAGAATTGAGATATAAATAAAAGTATTCTCACTTTTCTATTAAATATTATTAAATCTTTTAAATAATTGAGTTTGTTTATGAAGTAGTTTTCATTAATTACGATTATATGATAAAAACAACTTATTTGTAAGCCTAGTAATTAATTTGAAGCATAACTTTTTAAAAGGTTATAATTGGTTGCCGTAACGTGAATAAGGGCGAGGAAGCTGTCCGAGAAATCATAGAAAGAAATCCAGCGGCAAATCTTGTTTTGATAAAACTTGATTTGGCTTCACTTTCATCTGTGAGAGAATTTGCAAAAACAATTTCAGCTCACGAATCAAGAATTGATATTCTCATCAACAATGCGGGACTTATGTGTCCAGAACAGCAAACAGAAGACGGGTTTGAAATGCAAATTGGAACCAATCATTTGGGTATTAATTATAATAATCTTTATAAATATAATTTGTTTAATATTAAATAAACAAATAAAATAAAATAATTTGTTTACATTAAATTTCAGGTCACTTTTTACTGACGCTTTCATTATTAAATCTGTTAAGAAAGTCACCAAAAGCTAGAATAGTAAACGTGTCTTCATCTATGCATATGCTCGGAAAAATACATTTCGATAATATAAACCTTAGAAACATATACTCCCCGTCAAAAGCTTACGGTCAAAGCAAATTAGCAAATATTTTGTTCACTCGTGAACTCGCCAGAAGATTGGGTAAAAACAGTAATATTAATACCTATTCACTTATGCCGGGAGCTGTTAGAACCGAGTTTTTGAGAGACGCTAAAGGTGTAGATGCGTGTATGGGAGGAATTATGAGAACTTTGTTTTTTATTAATGTTGATCTTGGCTCACAAACAACACTTTATTGTGCGCTTGAAGAGAGTTTGGATAACGAAACCGGATTTTATTACGAGTAAGTAATTAACTATTTAAACAAATTCTCAATTCAACCTAATTTTAAGGAACGGTTAGGTTTAATGGATTCGCTTAATTTTCTTGTTATATAAATGGACCAAATTCAAATATATATATATATATATATAGATCAATTTTTTAAAATCTAAATATTTAAATTTTATTATTACTAATTTGGTGGGATTTAAGAACAAGATTTTGACTTTTATAGAAAACTGCTCTTTACTAAAACCCACATTAAATATCTCGCTTAACTAGTTTTCACCGCCGGTAGCATATGCAACCTCTTTTGGGAAAATCATTCACGTATACAATAAATAACACTAGAAATCAAAACAGGAATTATGCAGATTTGTATTTTTAAACGCATTTCTTAACTGTAAGACTATTAGTGAAGGAAAGTTGAAGTCCAAACCCAAAAATGATTGAAAACTCGTTCGGTTTACACGTTTATGGGTTTGGAGTTTGACAGGTTTGGGTTTGCATAGGTTTGAAATTTCTTAACTTTTCCTTCATTAATGACTATTTTATAAATGGTTTGAGGTTTTCATCAATTAGGTTAAAAACAAAAGAGCATCACATTATTCACTATATTATAAAGATTGTAAAATTTTTCATTAATTGTCATTTAACATAAAGTTTAATATTTTAAACATTTTAATTTTTATAAGTAACTGCCGTCGTATTGATGACAAAAGTTTGCTTTCACGAGCAACTGATGAGGAGAGTGCCATAAAATTATGGGAATTAAGCTGTGATTTGGTTCATCTGGAAGATAATCTTAGAATACCTAAAGTTAATAATCTCATTACTTAAAATCTATTGTAGTTTATATATTCACTTGAATTACTTAATATTTATTTGGGTGTACTATCAAAAGATAAATTAAAGGTATAAATCGTCCTTAAGATATATACTTACCTGTAAAACAAATTTTTAGTATAATGTACTCTAGAAATAGAATTATTATGAAAATGCAAAGTTTGAAAAGACCTTAAATAATTAGTTGAATCGACTATAATTTGTTATTAAAAGTTTAAAAACTATTAATCAGTATTTTATCAATTATTTTTGCAGTTCAGGCAACTTAATAAAAAGCTTGTTATACATGAAGTATATATCTTAAAAGTTATGCCTTTAATTTATCTTTTGATATTAAAACATTTATTTTGTATGCTTGAGCTTCACCTTTTAGAAGCTCCAACTTATGCAAACTAATTCATATGAATTAAAGTTATTTTATTTTTTATATACATCTGTTATTACAATTATTATATTTTAAATTTATTATCGTATTTAAATATCGCTTAATCAGCAAATGTTGAGTTAATTAAAAGCTTACAGTCTTTTGTATTCATAACTATAATTTATGGATGTTTTCGCGAGTGTGTTCATAAATTCTTTACGCACATTTGAAACTGTTTTCCTGACTTGTTGTTGTGTCATCTTCATTAATGATGCAATTTGTTTGTTTGTCATACCAGTTCTCAGTTTTGTCAAATAGACAGTTACTGTAGCGTAAATAGACCTATTCACTGAAGTTCTCAAGGTTTGTATGTATTTTTCCAATATTTCGTTCAATTCTTCTTTTGAAAATCCTATAAATGTTTTGCAGTCAATCTCGTTGTTTAATTCTGATAACTCTAAGTCGATAATCTGTTTATTTGTTGCCTCACATTAGCCATCATTGAAGGATTTGACGCCTTCACCTATAAGTTCGATGATTTTAGTTTTACTCGTTACATTAGGGATTTGCTTTAATTTCTCGTTTGCATTTAAATGATCAGTAGAGTATAGAATACCTTTTTTTAAGTAAATCCTTGTCTCCAAGTATATATCTACAGCAGCTTTTCTAGGCAGGCGATTTCTAGTGTCTTTGCTGCATATTAAACAATGATGCTCGTCTGAATCTTTAGCCTTTAGTCTGATAGATGGGTCAAAAACGGGTAGAGTCGGATGAGGTTCTTCCGGGGGAGCTAGGAAGTCGAGCGTGAAATAATTCTGTTCAGATAAACAAGCAAAGTTAATGGGCAAAGGCGCTTGATTTTACCTTCCCCCCCCCCGGAACCCATTTTTAAACCCAAAACCCCCCTGAAAAATCACGAAACTCCCCCTAGAAAAAATCCGAGATAGGCATCTTATGCAGTTCTATGAGCTGCGTCGGATGATATAATTATCAACTTCCTTGCCCTGCCCGTCTTTGAGTTACCCCCACCTAAGCCCCAACAAAAATTAATTTTTTCTAGGAAATTTAAATTTCCTAATAGCCATTTTATTCAGCTTGGAGAGGCGAGTTGAAAAAATATATACTTAACTATATTTGTTAAAGCAGTTTGGAGTTAAAAGCTTTGGATTGGTTAATAATGTAATTATAAAAAGCTAAATTTCTAGCTAACGCGAATCCCAATTATTAAATTCAAGTGTATTCCAATATGTTTAGGTTAAGTGCCATGTAATGATAAATTTAACCTAAAAGGGAAATGTTAGGTCGCGAAGCTCACATAAAATGTGCCTATGATCTACACTAATAATATTTAGTACTTAAATAACATTTGAAATGCTATTTTGTATACAAACTGATAGTCTTCACTCAATTTGTATTTATCATTATTTTGATTAACTTTGAAAATATAGTAAAAGCTCAATATAACGAACCCTCAATGGGTAAAAATTTTCCTCCGTTAAATCAATCTGTTCGTTATATCGAATGAATTTTAGCTTAATTTATGACCGAACGGGATTCAGATTATGTACAGTCAGTTGCAAAAGGGTTCGACCAATTTAGAACGTAAATAGTTGTAAAACTATTTAAACAATAGAGCTTTGTTAAAGCTTATTGGTTTGTTTCATTCTTGTGTTTCACATTTATTTTTCATTTTGTAAAAAAATTAATATAGTATTGAATTTAATTAAAACTTAAAATTCATACCTCTATACTTGATATAAACCCTGCATTAAAAGATTAAATGTAAGTGCAACAGCCGCTGCCAAAATTAATAGAGCCCAAATTGTACAAAAAAGAATTGATAATCTGTACATATTAGAGAATTATAAAGATTTTACAAGTTTTCTTCCAGTTTTACTAATTTATATGTAATTATGTACTTTCGGCGGCAAAATTATTTGTTAAATCTAATATTTACGCCCTCATGAATTAATGTATGCATTTAATCGCGTTCAATGTTGCTTTACTATACTTATTGGTTATAGTTATTTTTTAAGCGCAAAGTTTAACAAATAATTTTGCCGCCGACAGTACAGATAAAGCTCTGATATATCGCGTACACTGAAGCCTTCGAATCTGTATATATAAATGACAAATGTGTATGTTTGGCAGCCGAATATGGAGGGTAAACATTATTTTAGGCATATGTAAGAGACATGGATTTGCCAGAATATTAGAGTTCAAAAAAGTGTTGGCAAAGTTAATAAATATATATATATTTAATCGAAAAAGGATGAAAACCTAAACAAATGTTTTATACTGTATAACTGTTCGATTACAAAATTTTAAGATAATAATTAAGTATAAAATTGAGTCAGTTTTTTATCAAAAATATTAAAAAATGAAGCCTTTTATAATAGTGCTGTTGTTGTTTAGTATCATACAAATAAGTTTCTCGATTGTATGTCAAACATTACCTCCAGGTTTTGATAGACTTACGCATGGAATCGATATAACAAGTTTTGATTTATTTCCTGATGACTTGACTGCAGCCAATGGTTATGTTAACAATATATTTGACTTTACGTGCGATAAAAACAAAAAATGGACGAATCCGTACGCAACCACACAAGTGTATGCCTTACCTGATCAGATCAATACAATAACACAACTTCCAGAAGGAATAATGGACACAGAGATAGATATAGCGCATAGTTATCAAGACGTTAAGAATGTTTATGTAAAGAAAGTTCATCACAGCTTTCTCTTTGGGATGTTTTCTTCGACTAAAAAGACCACAAAAATTATGGAAACAATTAATGAAAAATTAAAAGTTTTGATATCAGTTTCAGCATTTGTATCCGGATATGAGATGCAGATGAATCCCTATTTTAACCTAACAATTGGTCAATCAATGAAACAATTTTATGATACGTTACTTCCAAATACATATCAAGAAAATCCGGGTAAATATCAAGAGTTTTTATCCACTTTTGGTACACATTATTTCTCAGCCGCACATTTTGGTGGACTCATGAAAGTTGATATCGAAACCAATAGCGCATATGCAGAGAATACGACTTTAGAAAACCTTCAAAAACAGTCTTCTTTCTCGTTTTTTGGTATTGTATCTCTCAATGGCGGAAAAGTTCAAAACACTAATGCTGTGGATAAGAATTTTCAACAGAATAGTACTGTTCAGGCGTCATATTTTGGTGGAAATGCAAACCTTGTTAAAGGACTCAATGGGTTCCAGAGCTGGTGGGATTCGACCATACCCTTGCCCTGGATTTTTGGCGGGAAATTAGAACAAATAGTAAATTTACTACCAGATGGACCTAAAAAGAATGCCATGAATACTGCGATTACTGTTAAGTTAGATCACGCGTATTTGGATGAATTGTTACAGTCGCTTAATATTCTTAAAAAAAATAATTTTAGCGATATTACGACTGCTAATAATTACTTCAATCAAGTAAATGCTATGAAAGCACAACCGATACCACAGCATGACGCTCTTGTACAATTGGGACCTGTTATTGAACAATTTGTTAATGTACAAAGTAAATTTAAAAGCTTTTGCGTAGCCTCTTGCACATGTATAAATAAGAACACAAATGTTGCTATGAATTTTGGATGTGCACTGCCCATACAATTTAGAAGATCTTTCTGTAAGAATCCAAATGATGTTAAACCAAATGGGTGTCTTAATAAAACTGATTGTAGATGTAATATAGCCGCATAACCAGCTCCGGTTATCCCGAAACACTATAAAATAACCTAAGCACAATGACTACAATATATATCTAATCACATACCTAAATACTAAATAAATAAATATTTTTGTTATATCAATTCTGTTACCTGTAACTAAAATTTGTTTTATTTAACAATTTACAATAATCTGAAGTGAAAAATAGATATAAACTAGAATGGCGTTTATTAATTTCATTTGCAACTATTTGTTAAAAATTAATCGTTATGGACAGTACCTACCGGTAAGTGCGGAATAAAAGCCCACTCCCTATAGAGACCCATGGGCTTATATCAGGAACATGGGTTTTAATTAAGAAAAATATTTATATAAAATGTTAAACAGAAATTTTAATAACTTCAACAAAATTCCTGTACTTATCAATACTATCGTGTATTACAGTACTTAATTCATAGCATTGAGGGTTCTAATAGTCACACCTGTGTCTAGATTAGAATTTTAAAATCTTTTAGGGGTTTTACATCCGACTGTACAGTTTTTAATTATATTAGGTCATGTATGAAATTTAAAATTCATGCATTGAAAAATTATGCTTTTGCTTATCTATTTTATTAATATTAAATGGTTTGTTAATATAAGTTGCAAAACAGCAAAATTATTTAGTTAAAATACAGTATATATGTAAAATAAAAACATTTAAATAATTATTTAAATTTAATATATAATTTAATATAATTAATAATCATTTACTAACCCTGAACATATGATTAATGCTAGATAAAAGTTTGGTTAGCGTCAAGTGATTCTAAGGACTATTGAGTAATAGTTTAGATCATAGATGCCTAAACTACGGCCCGCAGGCCCGCATCCGGCCTGCTGAGCAAATTATTTGGCCCTCAAATATAAAATATATTTACGTTAATTAAGAAAATTAAATTAATTTTTAATTTCATTAGTAAAATGTGTGGGAAATTATAAATAAATTTAGAACTTACATTATAAAACAATTATATACAATTTATCTATTAGTTTTGCGTAGATCATTTGTTTTATTTTTTGAAAATCCTCATGCTAAAACGTTTTAATATATTCCGAGAGTTAGCTCGAGTGCCAAGCGGCTAAATTTCTTCGATAGTGGACGTTAGCGCTGAGCGCGGCCATCAATGGCTTGCACTTTATTCATGGCCCTCGAGATGCATGTTATGGTTCAACCCGGCCCTTGAGTCAAAAAAGTTTGGGCGACTATGGTTTAGATTATTTTAAACACATTAAAAGTGGTATATAATTTTTCCATTTATGCATTTAAGATGTTTACACATAAATAGAATAAAGCAATAATAAAAAAATTAAAAGCATTTTATTTATTTAATTTTACAATTATAAATCCTAAAATTATAAAAATTTACAAAATTATATTTAAAAAAATTATCATTAATGATTTATTAACATAAATACAGTGTAACTCCATTATAGCAAAACCCATTACTCATTATTAAGTTAGTGATACCGGTATTTATAAACTCGCCTAACAGTGAAGTATTGAATATGACAAAATTTCTTCATTTCAGCTTAAATTACGCTCGTTTTTAGTAAAACCCCGTTTTAGTGAAGGATTTTGCCGGTCAAGACCACTTCACTATAAAAGATTTACAGTGTATATATTAAATTGATTCCTGGTACAGATAAGATATCACATATATAGCTAAACTAAATAAACTCCATTAAAGTAAAAATAATAGGATGAAAACCAAACCACATGTATTTCAAACTTATAATAAAGATTTATCTAATAATATATAATTATGATAAGTATAAAAAGAATATAAATCATAAATAATTAACGTTAAAAATGGAGATAATTATAATTATAGCAATTTGCTTGTCTTATACCATACAAATAAGTAATTCTATTCCATGTCAATCATTACCACCAGGACTGGACAGACTTACGCATGGAATCGATATAACAAGTTTCGATTTATTTCCTACTGATATAACAGATGAGAACGGTTTTGGTCAAAACATATTAGAGTTTACATGTGATAAACACAAAAGATGGGCCAATCCTTACGTACCAGCAAATCAGTTTGACTTACCCGATCAGATCAAGTCAATAACACCGCTCACAAAAGGAATATTAGACACTGAGGTAGAAGTAATGCATACTATACAGGATGCAAAAATATCTGTCTCAAAAAAAGTTGGCACCGATTTTGTGTCCGGTATGTTCTCTACCTCTCGCTCCACTACTAAACATATGGAGTCAATAGATGAAAAATTTAAAGTTTTGGCATCAGTTTCATCATACGTATCGGCATATGCTGTAGAACTAGATCCGAACGAAACTGAAGGCCCTTTTATGAAACAATATATCGATCAATTCCTGCCTAACACATACCAAGAAAATCCGGGTAAATATCAAGAGTTTTTAACTGCTTTTGGTACACATTATTTCTCAACCGGAAATTTTGGTGGACTTATGAAAGTTGATACAGAAATAGATGGCACTTATGCCAGTAAAATGACAGGCGATGGTATTCAAAAACCAGCTTCCGCTTCATTTTATAACATTCTAACCGTCGGTGGTGTAAAAGTAGGTCCAAATAGTGGTACTATTGATCAGAATTTCAAGCTCAACAGTGCTACCCATGAATCCTATTATGGCGGAACTGCAAACCTAATTAATATGGGTCCCAATGGGTTCCAGGGCTGGTCAGATTCGGTCAAACGTATGCCATGGATTTTTGGCGGCAAATTAGAATCAATTATAAATTTGGTGCCAAATGGACCCAAAAGGACTGCTATTAATACAGCGATAACTGTTAAGTTACATTATGCTTATTTGGATGAATTGAAGCAGTCTTTAGATATTCTTAAAAAAAATAGTTTTATAGACGTTCCCACTGCTGATAATTATATTAATCAAGTTACTGCTCTTCGCGGACAACCTATACCTGCAGATGCAGCTGTTGCACAATTGGGTGGTGCTGTCGAGCAGTTTGTGAATGCACAAAAACAAGTTAAAAGATTTTGTCTCAACACATGCACCTGTGTTAGTAAGCTGACACATAAGGCGGGTTCAGTTATCAACTGCACGTTTATCCATGCAACCTCTGTAGTGGAACATTGCGATGTCAAAATTGATTGTGTAAATGCACCCGATTGTAGATGTAATGCACCTCATTAATTGTTATTCTATTTGATTGTTTGTAATCTAAATTTTTGAAAAGTATTTTCAAATCAAATATCATAAAACGTATGAATAAAAACTATAAATAATTGTACACTAGTCAGTCATTTTAAATTAGACAGAGTTGAGGTTTACTATAATTTGTAAAAGATCTTTACATTATTGAATCATAATTTGTTGACTCTGTAATAGATATATTTATGATATCTATTAGGTATCAGAGTAAACCTCCTCTAAATCGAGTAAAGAGCGATCGGGTAAGTCATATACAAACTTTTGTGCGAACAGATTCTCCAAGTTTTACTTTTTAACACAAGTAAAGCAAAACATTTTAATAATAATGTTGGAAATAGTTCTTACTTTTGAGAAACCAAATAGAAAAATAATAATTACAAGAAAACCAAACCAAACCCAAATGTTTTTATAAAAACCTGAACCAAACTGAACCAAACCAAAAACAACTGCCGGGAGTACAAAAAGGTGTTAACATCTATTTCTAGAAAAGTTGTAACAAAATCAATAATTTTTTAGAAGTAAAACATGGGATTATTTTTTTTATTTAAAAATAATTGAATAAAATAATTCTGATTTAGTTGTAATAAAATATTGTGAAAACTTATTCAAATAATATAAGTTTAACAAACAATTTATTTACATAAATTACTTTTAATCAGTTTAAGTATCGGTCTAAAAAAGTGATATAATCTAACTTCCAAATGAATGGAATATGATTAATAAAAGTGGGTATACCGTGAAATTGAGGTTAATTTACATATCGAATTAAAAATTCATCTGAAACGTGACTAATTTTTAACATATTGTATAATAGATTGGGTATAATAGAAAATTTTTAATGTGGTTGGGATGGGATTGGAATTTAGAATCTCTAATGTGTACTAGAGATCAAAACGAGATCTCGTCTTGCGAAAAATCTCGCCAAATCTCACCTCGTCTCGCAAGACGAGACAAATTATTGTGTAAGATTAAGAGACGAGACGAGACGAGACTGAGACTGAGACTTGTATATTAAAGCACAATTAAAAGAACATAAAAGCTATCTTTAATATATAATACAATTGATATGAAAAGAATGATTTCTAATGTTTTTTCTGATAAAGAAAGTTATTGTAAATAATGTTCAATTGAAACAAATATATGTTTCCCTCCAGAGAATTAAATAGAAGAAGAGCCAGACATGCATTTGATAGGTTATGGAAAGTGTACCTGTACATGTATATGAATTATTTTAAAATAAAACATTTAAACCGGCAATTTTTTTAGGTTTACTCTAATACCTCATATATAGATATCTATGAGGTATTAGAGTAAACCTGGAAAAGTAGTGATGTAAATGTTTTTTAATGTACTTAGGGCTCGTTCACATAGTACGTACGCAGTCATGGGGGAGGGGAGGGGTCAGCCAAATGAATAAAAATGCGTACGC
>JAQGCH010001924.1:0-14028 GCA_034699485.1 Nanhermannia elegantula | reverse complement strand
ATATACATATACAGTATATATTACTTATGTAGCATTGGTGTGACTACATTCGCATCCGGACAGACTGGCAGGTGGGCTATAATCTAAAAGGATTCGTAACTTATTGTATTGAATTTTGGCTTTCTATGCATTTATATAAGTTTGAATAAATCTCTTGATCACGCTATGCATTGAATCAGAAGGCATTGGGCGGAAAAACTAATTATAATTTAAATGGAAGTCAAGTCAATTAAATAAGAGGCCATTTAGTGAGTTGTTCTGTTGACCTCATCGTCTCTCAGTTTTTCTTATTTTTGTTTAACTCTCATCTCTGTTGGTTAGGATTAACTAAAACAGAGTCGTTGTGAGATTAATATCGTTTTAAACACTTGTTAGTCAATAAACCATCGCTTGACTGTTGAAATGTCTGTTACTAACAGACCTTATTTACCCATAAGAAAAAATAAAGTAATGAGACATTTAAAAGAATTTTTGCGCAAATGCTACCGGAAATCTCTTTCTGATTGATCGGTGTTTATGTATTTGCTGAGGTCATAGTGAAGGGTCAGTCTGGATGCCTTTCCCCTTTTGACGCACACTCTGGTATGAAAACATACTCTTCTGCTCATATTTTCGATTCCAAATAAACCAAAACATTTTTTGGTGAACAACAAAGAATATTTTCTCAATCCCAACGTTTCATGTTTACCGTAATGGTAGTCAAGTCTGACTGCAAGTTCTCAATTTACACCATCCCTTCAAACTGTTAACAAAACTACACAACGACTTCTTTTATTTTATCCACCATTCTGGCGGAGATTCGCTCGTAATCCACAAAACACTTTCTTTATTCTAACTGTCAATAGTGGACAGTCACATGCATGAAATGCAATGCCAGAAAATACTTGGAATCAGAGGTTCCTTCGTTTTAAGTAAAAAGTTGGCGATGCGATGGATGCCAATTAAAAGCAAAGATAAATCTAGACGTTGCTAATGCTCTGTAAATTTCAGTAATTTCTTAAAATATGCGTTCGTTTTGCTTAACGCAAACAGAGATGTAATTTATTGATCTCATAAACATAACTAAACAGATATGAAAAAAATAAATATTTTATAACAGAAATATATTGTAAGAAAATAGCAGAGCATGACATTTATATACAAACGGGACCTCTTATGTAATCCTGTAATTGCTGTCCCTATACTGTAGTTTAGTATTGTTGTACATTATAATCAAGAGCTCATCAATTTATAACTTTTATCAATGAAAATGATCGAAAGTAGAACCAGTTATCATCAAATTAAGTTTAGTTTAGTTATTATTATTATTATTATTAATGGAAAGTGTTTGTAGAGCTCTAACACAAATTGGGAATCGGGTTCGCGAATAAAATGTGTCACTCTCTTAGAAGTTGTTTCTCTTATATTATTAGTGTGTTAGCTATTGAGTCCATTTTAGTAAATCAATCAAAACCAACTTATGTTCATGCAATACAATCACATTCATTAGGGACACACATGGTGTACATCTGTTGTGCGAAAAAGAAGTGAACTGAAGGGTCGTTCAGTTGTTGCCGGGATGCACACCAACCAATCTTTTGGATTTTGATCCCTATTTTCACAGCAATAGCTTAAGGGATAACTGATTGGGAAAAGTGTTCGTTAAATGAAAGGTCGTCTCATTCCGTGACGAATGCAATCATAAATTGACCGAATAAGAGATTCACTAATTCAATGGCTGACTATCTTTACTGTTCTATACAATTATATTTGAATTTTAAATAAATGCCCCAAAGAAGGTATAGTTAAGTAAATATGGGTCCGATCTGTAAATATTATATTTTAACATATTATCTTTTGCTTCGAAAATAAGCTTCAATTAAATCGAGTAAAGAATTAATGATTCTTCGAAACTAAACTTTATAATTCATTCAACGCATTCAACTTCGCTGACAGGCATTAAAAAAATAGAATTAAAAATAGATTATTATACTATCGGTTTTGGTTAAGACTAGCGTTGCTTAGTATTAAATTTATATTAAAAAAGAGAAAATTTATTAAATTCTTCATAGAAAAAATTGTCCACTAATATAATATGAGATTAATAGAAAATAATTTAAAAGAATTTACTATTTAAGAGTTGAATTATAGTAAATATAAGACAATAAATTTAGAAAATCAGAATTCTAACGTTTTGTTTTATTTTTAAATTAAATTTATTGAATAAAAATATATAATTGAATACTCTGGAGAATATTTATAAATTTAAACAACGCTAGTTTAAGAACCAGTATAACTTATTAGCACTTCTTGTGAATTAAACTGGTTTTGCATATAAAAAAATAGAAAGATTGAGTAAAGTTAGACAGATGTGAATTAATGAACACAAAATCAGTGAGACTTAAGAATCGCTGATAGCTATGTGTAAAGGTATAAAAGTTAATACGCATATAATATAATACAGTAGAGTGAAAGCAACAAAAAGCTCATATAGTTATGCCATCACTTACTAATATTTAATATTATTATTATTATGCAATAGTCATTATTTTTCAATTGGTCCGACACTCAAAGCAAAGGGATTTTTTGTTGAATTAGCAATAGGTTCAGGGCCTGCCAACCATTGAAGGTCAGAATGAAGAAGAAAATGACGGTTATCTTCTTTTGTAAAAAGTAATAAATTTGAATCCCTCATAGCGTTCAATTATTTACTTTAACAGAAATGAGCTCTACTGAAGGCAGTTTCAAACCTTAATTGCAACTAAACTTTTTGAAAGCCATTATAATTTGAGTCTAAGGCCAAGCCATCAATTCGTGAATGTAATTGTGCCAAACAGTACAGTTCAGTTGAAAGAACACTTGAGTTTTGCTTAAATAGATTGAGGGGTCATGAGAGCAAACGACCATTTCGGGCAACACCTGTTGGCTTTATTAACACTGATAACTAATCTTAATATTAAACGTTAATTAAGATATTTAAGAGGCAAGAATTTGAAGATCAGAAAAGATTAAAAGAAATCACCCACTGTTTTGTTTTTCAAATTATTTCAGCCAATAAAATATGTTCCGATAGAGAGATAGAGCCCCTGCAGATCACAGATCAGTGAATCTCATTTTCATCTATTTCAAGGATCTTCAATAACTTGTTCAACAAATACATAGTTTTATTAGCAATGAATCACTTTAGAAGTTGAATAATTCAATTCTAAGTGAGTTTTTATCTTTCATGTTGTTTAATATTTGTCTACTTTATTAATTTCTAGAATTTAAGTAAAAATTCAAACCTATTGTATAATAAATATGTTAATCAAATATTTGAGTCAAACTAATTGAGCACAAAAGATCTCACAAACCATTATAAGTCTGTACCTAAATCTCATCAATGCTATTCAGTTGAGCTCAGCTTAAGCTAATTGTAAACTTATTGTACACAAGCGATGGTATACATCATGTGTGAACAGTTTTCTAAGACTAACCAATTCATGGGTTAATTCTAAGAAACTGATAGAAGTCTAGAATTACGTTAAAAGGAAACTAATAAATACTTTGAACTAATGAAAAAATATTTTATTTCTATTTCGTGTAAAAAAGGTATACTTCGTAAAAATTCTTTATAAATGCATTTTATAAATAAAAATAAACTTTTAAAACAATCAAAATATCTTAAAAACAGTTAATATTAATTATTAATTAATGTGAAGTTGAATTCTAGTGTAAAAGTAGTTTAAGATTTTGTCATTTATCTAATTTACACAACAAATCATTAGCTATTAATTTTGAGACTTTAATAAAAATTAAATATAATTTTTAGTGTTTTCCAATATATTATTAAACTTTATAAAAATTGATAGTAGTCGTGAGTTGTGTTTCGAACGTTAGGCCCCATATGAATACAATTTAAAGAAAAGGATATTTCATTTGAATGAAACTGACATTTGGGTAAAGCTAATGATTGTGAGTGAAGTAATGCTTTGAGTGCCAAATATTTTTGCCAAAATAGAAAATTTTAGAAATTTCACAACTAGAGTAAAGAAACTGCAAAGAATTGTGTGCCTGTCATAGGTTTTGTCACATCCCCAATGTTGGTCAGGAGTTCCAGTTTTGAAATTCTCGTCTGTCTTTAGGATATATTATCAGTTTTTTATCCACATTCTATGAGCATAATCATTTACTTCTTATAGTTAGCATTTTAAATATTTGAATTATTAAATCTTCAAAAATTTTAAATAAATATAACTTATTTTTTGAAAATAAATTCAATTACCTATCAATAAATTTTCAATAAGTTTTTTTGTTTCCAATAATTTTATATAAAATTCGGATTTTTAGGTTAAAAGTCCTTTGAATTTCAAACAATATTCGAGTTTTTGGATATATATTCTTAAAAGTTCGGTTTAAAAGTTTGACTAACATTGCTATAGTTTGAACTGACTTTTTGGTATTGAAAGACATCTATTGACTTTTTATACAGTATATGTAATAAAAAAATACAAGGCAGTACCCGCTGCTTCGCAGGTTTTTAATTTAATTGCATTTATTTTTATTATAATTAAACCCGATAAACAATAGCATTTATATTTATATTATGATATCTCAGTCGAAAGAAATGCTATCTACAGTGCAGTATTGAGAGTATACTCAATTCAACAGAAATTCTGTTCAAACGAATTGCACTCTACGTTGCATTGTATCAGCAGAGGAGACACACACACAAAAACACTTATTGTATTTCTTTAGTTATAAAGATGTACCGATATTTGTCTTATATTCAAAATTCAAATTGTTAGCAGAGGTAGTATAACATCAAAACTGACTGAAACAAAAAAATATTCACAAAATAAAAGAAAAAAGCATTTCAACTCAAAACTTATTCAATCCAAGTATATGTTAAACTGTTATATAACATGTCTATGATTTTCGTTAGATTTAATTCAGACCTGATATGTGCTAAACTCTGTTCTTTTTCTAATTAATGATTCGGAGAATACTTTCAGACAATATGCTGAAAATGATCAAAACATTTTTCAAAAAAACTTTAAAACTCAAATTCAAATAGTACTGTTACGTATAGAGTTGCTCTTTTACGCGTAAAATTCTTTTTGTGTGTAATATTACCGTAATTTTACCAAAACATATGTAAAATTCTGAAAAATTCCAGAAATTTTTATTTTCTTAAATTGTCAATTAATTCATTATCACTTTCTGAATCAGAAGAATAATTGTGATCATTATATATCTGACTGAAATTTTTTGATTGATAATTCTGAACAGTTAATAAACGTTCAATGAGTGTATTCAGAGATGGTTTCTATCTTTTCAATGAAATCTTTCGTGTTTTGAAATACTAAAGTCTGAGGAATGGCTAATATTCTTGTGGCAATGCTTACTAATTGAGAATAGCTTTTATAACCTTTCAATTGAAACTACTATTTAAGGCAATTTTCGACATTTACTGATCAATTCTCTCTAAATTGAAAAATCCCAAAAAATGGAGTCATATTCTTTTCGAATTCATTTTCACAAAATTTACAAGAGCTTTACCATCTATTAGATAATATTTGGCTTAAATTTGCTTAAAGGTATTGTTTTACCCATTTTTGAGTATAATATGTGTTTATAATTTTTAAAACTGTTTTGATTGCGACTTAAATTTTATTTTATAAAGTGTAATATTAAACCGGTAAATTACATGTAATTACATATGGAACATCCCTAGTTACGTATCATAAGTTCATTTCAAATACTTTTATTTATCGGTATTTTTAATAATCGTTAGGAGTTTATACACTTTATTATTCATTTATTTTTTGTTTATTCGCTAATTTACTGTGATTTTCAATATTATCGAATCATTAAAATAAAACCTGTATATGTCTTACATACATATTATTACATAATCATTGACAGTGAATTTAAACATTAATATACGGTATAAATGGTTGTTTAAAACGCTCTCATATTCCTGTACTTTCGATATTCATATAAATGTAACTCTTGTTATAAATATTGAATTATTTTATAAATAAATTTAAAATAATTAATATTTAATTGAATGAATTATTTTCTTAATAGCAATTAATCAATCATTGGTTTGAATCAAAATCATTTTCTATTTAATGTCAAATTTTGACTTTATGTTTGTTTTCCTTATTTGTAATTAAAATTATGATTGAATGGCAAGAATCGCATGATTTATGAGTTTATTTTATTTTTCTTTTTAAAGATGACTAAAAACTAAAGAACTTTGTATTTTATTAAATTTTGTTTATATTTTGGTTTAAAATTAGTTCAAAATAAATTTTAAATAATTTTTAATTAAAAACATTGATAAAAAAACATAAATTTATCATTTCTTTGAATTTGTAATAAAAATAAATGCTTTAAAACTTAATATAAATATTTAATTAGAAGTGAAAAAACTTTTTAAACAGACTTTAAGAGAATGTTTAAATAGAGAACGAAAGCAACACTGCTGTCATCCTTTAATAGCAACCAAGAGCTCAACAATTGTGATAAAGCTTACAAATGGGAAAATTGTTTGACGAACGCATCTATAGATGGGTTTACAGGGTTTACACGTCTCAGCTCTTTGTCTCGGTTTGTCTTACGTTAACATTTTCTCAATCATTTTAAAGATAAGTTGAAGTTGTTTTGGGTCACAACTCGACAATAGACTCAAAATATGAAACTCTATGGTCTTCAACACTCTTTAATACCAATTAGTAATGCAAATGGGATGGGATGGGTTGGGATATGAAAATGTGAATCAGTATCAGTAAATCAAATCATAGGATGAAAGTGTGGGTTAAATCGGCTAAAAATTCACTTAAGTTATAATAAATTGTTATAATTCATCATTTTTTGGGCAACTGTTTAACAGCTTTGAAAGAATTTTGATTTAAGGGAATGTTTAAGAAAGACATTAAAATATTGAGTCATTTGGTGAAGAAGTGAATGAACACAAAGACTATTATTGATTGACTTTTCATAGCAAACAATTTGTATTAAGTAATTATAAATATTTATTTAAAGGCAAACAATTGTAATAAAAAGGTCGACAAATATATGATTTATTAATAAAACAATTTGACAAAAAAGCAATTATTTTAAGGAAAAAATGAAACAAATTTGAGAGAAAAGTAATTAATCTTTTGGCAAAAACCTGAAAAATGCGGAAATAAATGAAAAAATAAATAACAGAAACATTTCAAAAATGAATTACAAATGAAATGTTTGACATTATAAGTAATAAATACATAAATAGTTATTAGACATTAATAATAATTGAATGCATTTAACAAAAAACACCTGTTTTTGTCTCATATTATATTTACGATTGTTTCCAATTATTGTTTACATTCAAAACATGAGAATCACTTGTTTTATAGCTTTTATTAACTATTATCTCATCATTTATTTCGAATTTTGTGCGCGAAATGGCATTAAAATAAGTTCAAAAATATATGGCATTTAAGTAGAAATGATATGATTTCCAATAATTATCAGTATTTAAATGTATTGATAAGTGTTTTGACTCACGTTTAATGCAAGCGATGAGAACTCTGTCGCAAATGAAACGCCAACTCATTTCCAATGCATTTCGTTATTTGTTTGAGATTTACAACTAATTAATTCCTATTTTTGTCAATCATTGCATTAATTGATAAAAATGCGAAACAAATAAATCAATAAATAAGTTGTCAAAAGAGATGTAAACAAAAATTAAGGGTTAATCACATGCTATACTGTTATACATTCAAAAACATTACAAACATTATTAAGCGCTAAACAAAAGCCGTCACAAAAGACTTTGTTTCGTCATTTTGATGACGTATTACTTGCTTTTGCAAACCAGAGTCGAGTCGGGGCTCAAATCCCACCTGCAATACAATAATAGAAATTGCAAAACATTCGCATTTATTTTTAAATAACTTTAGGTTTGCTTTACATCTGAGCATAATTTGTAATTATAAAATGCAAATTAAACTTATTTATTGACGATTTGAATGACTATTATCTCAAATACTTTTAGAAACTGTAAACCACAATTTGCATTAAAGCAGTGCTGGAGTAGGAAGGGTGGGCTGTATAGTAAGTTACATTCATTAAAAGCTTGGTTAATGTGTTCCATAATTGCTGTTTTATGTTATAAGAGTTTTTCAAATATTAATTTTAATATATTTTCTGAATAATATTTAATACAAATACTATAACTATTTTTGTCTTAAAAAATAAACAAAAATCTAAAGAACATATTGAAAAACTTGAAAATCTTATGAGAAAAGCCAAACTCCCCCTAAAATAAATTCCGCATAAAGTTTTAAAAGTAGTGATACATTAATTACGTTCTCATGAATTTGAAAATATTACGGAAAACTCCGATTTAATGTACTTCTTGTGGGTTTGTTTTTTAGATTTATTTTCAATTATTTAAATAATCAATAATTTTAAAAAAATAATTAGTTCTTAAAATAGAATTAAATCTAGTGATAAGTCATAAAAGTTTTGATTGAGTTTTGGTTGAAATGTTATGTAACAAAAAATGTATATAATTATTAATGAAAACAAATATTCGTAATGGTCTGTATTGATGTGCATATGAATGATGTGAATGCAGTCTAACATAACATCCAATAGTGAACGGATTCGTCATCACAATTGAAATCAATTTTATTTAACTAATTGATTGACATATTTGTCGACTTTGCTGAACAGCACTTCAAATAAAATAAGAGATAAACCAAAGACTAATCAAATTAAAAGGTAAGCAAAAAGTGAATTAGTATTAGAAATGAATAAATAGAATGCTTTAGTCATAAGTCTAACGAAACGCCATTTTTAATGTTAAAGCAGAAAAACAAATGCAATGAATACAAAGTGTTTGTAATAGCAATTAATGTAAAAGTGTATTAAAGTATTGAATTTCTCTCTCAGTGATGATATCGGACGTACAGTTGGCCGTATTCGCCAATATCTTAGGCGTTGCGCTCTTTCTTCTGGTGGTTCTCTATCATTACGTATCAGTTAATAACACGAAATGAACCCAATTATAAACACATTAATCCTTCACTTGTTTATTGAACTTTGAATTCACTTTTGGTAAGTGTTTAGTGTTATTGTATTTCTTCTCTTATTAATAATCAATTATTTTAATTGATAAGCACTGAGTGAAGGCTTCCCTTCCCTTAGAATACAATCAAATTTGTATTTTTTTCTTTACTTTTAGAGCACTTTCAATACTATTTATAACATGAAAATGTCGACACATTTAACTGCATGTCAAAAGTCAATCAAAATTAGCTGTATTTCCATTTGGGACGCCTTTACTCTATTCCTGGCTTTAGTTTGAATTTAATTAAATCTTATTATTGTCTAAAAAACTCAATTTGAATTCAATGTCCAATAAATTGTTTGCCTTTACTTTTTGTAATGCATTCATTTGTGATTTGAAATAAAGATATTTTTTGTTTTATCAATTTTTAGAGTAATTAAAACTCATTTATTGATTGTGTTCTCAATGATAATGATGTATATATTTAAAGAAGAAGACGAAAACTTAATTATTGATCCGCGAGAACAAGCTTTTCATAATATGATTCGCGAACACGTAATCTTTTTGATTCTATTGATTATACTGTACGGCTCTTCCTATGGCATTATTTCAAGCTATAAAAGACGCAGAGAAGAGGTTTGTATGAGATAATCACTAGTCAGTCATTTTTGAGAGTTTAAGCATTTGTGATATTAACTCTTCGTATTATTACTTAAAAGTTACTTAAACTATACATTAAGTTAATGATCTTTGCTTATTAAGCATTGTTTCAATTAATTATTAGATAACATTCCATTTTTAATACTACAGATTATTTCTGTTGATCTGTTGATCAAATTTAAGATGCATTTAGTTTTCTTAATTGGTTATAAACTCATTTGCAGTTCAAATCTCTTAATGACCACAAGCTCTCTAACTATAATTCGATGAAAAATATCACTTTAAAAAAGTTTGAATTCTAAAACTTTCTTTTTTGTTATAATCATTTTAAAAAATAAAATGCAAATCAAAATGTTTATCAGAAAACATAGTAAACTAGTGTTGATTTATCTATTAATTTCCTGCCTATAAATTAAGTACACGTTTACTTTTCTCTCTCCACGAAATAGCTATTTATTGATGAAGAGGACGGTCTCGTATATAGAATATCTCTATGGATGTGCACATTTTCACTCGCAGTTTCGATTGGAACCGCTCTATTACTACCGTTTTCGATAGTAACAAATGAAGTTCTTATACTATATCCCGATAGTTATTACATTCAGTGGTTGAATGACTCACTTATTCAAAGTTTATGGTCTTATGTATTCGTGTTTTCAAATATATCACTATTTATTTTACTGCCATTCGCATACTTTTTCACTGAATCTGAAGGATTCTCGGGATCTAAGAAAGGGATTATGGCTCGAGTTTATGAAACATTTGTTTTACTATTTCTACTTTCAATACTAGTCTTAGGAATGAGTTATCTATTCTGCTGTCTATTTGTGTACAATGATATGGGTTTGAGTGATGTGTTCACACTTTGGCATTATTTACCATTTTTATATTCTTGTGTTTCGTTCTTTGGTGTGCTTTTGCTTCTGGTTTGTACACCGCTCGGAATCGTCAACTTGTTCACAGTTTTAGGTGAAGTGATTACTAAACCTCATATTCTTCGTAATACTCAAGAGGAATATGAAGAGACGATGTTGGAAGAGATGAGCCTCAGAAGAAAGATCGAAAGAACGAAGTCAGTATTTAGTCACTCGGGCGCAAAGTCTAAATCCATGCCTTCATTATCAACACTTATTGAGACACAATATTCGTCGTCTTCTGATCATTACAATAACACATCTATTTATTATCGTCAGAACGCTTACGAATCATTATTTAATAAACAAAATCAAAGTTCAAACCCTAGTCCTACACTTCATGACATGGAAATGAGTTTAAATGAATTGGAGACCAGTCGAAAGGGATTAGAAAAGAAACTGAGAGTTTCATGGATTCGACGAAACTTGGGATACCCTTTAGCGATGTTGGCCTTAATGTGTTTGACAGCTGTGGCGGCACTTAATGTCGTACAAAATACTCTCGAACTTTTAGTTGGTATTAAAGCTCTACCACTTTCTACTGCTCAACATTTTGTTCTCGGGATCGCTTCCCTCTCAAAGATGGGTCCGGTCGGCGCTGCCGTCGAGATAGTGCTCATATTATATTTGTGGTGCGCGTCAGTCGTTGGCTTATATAAAATACCAGTCATAGGAAGACTGCGACCAAAACTTCACGACACTCTTTTCACTCAAGTGATTGGCAACTGTGCTGTTGTTCTCGTTCTGAGCTCTGCCTTACCATTGCTCTCACGTACTGTTGGGATAACTAATTTTGATTTACTCGGAAATTTTGGTCGAATCGAATGGTTGGGAAATTTTTATGTCGTCCTATTTTATAATTGTGTGTTTGCCATCACTGCCGCCTTATGTCTCACCACCAAAATTGTCACAGCAGTGAGTCGTGAACTCTTCAAACGTTTTAAAGAGTTTTCTAACTATGTGAGAGACCAGTTTCATAGTCTGTCTGGAAAGACATCTATTAATCTGAACGGCACTTCACCGATGCATAACTTGTATCACAATAAACATGAATAATAAACATTTTTTGTGATCAAATCTTATTTTTAAAAATTCTGTGATAATTTTCTTTAGAATAAATGACCACAAACTGTTGAATTATTTTAAAAATACATTTTAGAAACAATACAAATATAAATAATATATCAATTTTTCATTATATTTAGACATTTCAATTATTATATACCTGTATAACAAATTTGAAACTATTTTAATGCATAATTATTATAAGTTATAAATATTTAGTTAAATAAACGGTTCTTCAAATCACACCTCAAAGGAATAATTGACAACAGTCGAGGTCTTAATTTGAATAAATTTTTTAAGTTTTTTTTGAGCCAATCATTTGTTTAAATGCTTTAATTAAATGCAATCATAAAATTACAAAATAATTTAAGAGCTAATGAGTAAGAAAAGCACATTAATTAAAGAGCATTTTAGTTTAGATTATGCGACTTGTGATGTCTCGACATAAGAGCTTAGTTCTTATGTGAAACACAGTATAATTTTGGAGATCATTTAATATTAACTATCTTTAGATTAACATAAAAGTTAATTTAGGATCGTTTGGGTTTAATACTGGCCATAAATCTAAACTATTTTGGATTTAAATCAAGCGCTTATGCATTTTGATGGAATCACTGCTCTCAGGAATTAAATGATTTCTATTATACTGTAATATTATATAACATTTTAAATATATTAATAAAACGCCTAATAATAAAATCTTAGGCATAACATTATTTTATAAATAAGTAGGCATTGATTCAATGCAGAAGAGAATACATCGTTAAAATGCAACTTTTGAAAGCTTTTGTTATCTTTGATACAGCTTTCATTCGTAAAACGAGTCATTTTGAACTCAACTAATAGTTCATTCAAGTCTATGAACTGATAAGTCTGTCTTTTCAAATAGTAAACTATTTCTGATCAATAAATATCAATAACTTTATTGATTTCAAAAGTATTATTTACACATCAAGTTTACTGATAGTGAGAAGAAATCTGAAATTTTATCAGTTGAATGAATTCATTTTATACAAAAACTAATTGATAATAAAAGTTACAATAATTATATTTTATCGAAGTATTCTTTAATATTCAACTGCATGGAAAACATGTAACGCTTTCGAAAAGTTTATTATTAAAAATCATGATTTGAGCGATAAATTAAATATCAACAGCACATAAAATTTTGGTAAAAGTTAAAACTTGTGAACAGACAATATTAGAGTTTCTAAGAGAGCAAACTTTTAATATTCTTAGGCGTCGTCACGTCATTCAAATGTCTTGTTGTATACCTGAGAGCATTGAGTAGTCCTTAAAATATTAGAGAAAACTTAACATTAATAAGAGAACAATAACTTAATTAATGATTACCTTCCACTACATTCGGCGGTTGATCTTTGAGCACTTTTATAGAACCTCTGACATCAATATGAGATGATTTGACAAATGCTCCGACAGGATGGACGTGATCGTAGAGGATTATAACTCCGACCATAACACGCAAAACAAATAATATCGTGTCTTCGCTTTGAAATCTTGTACAAAATTCACTGCAAGTATTTGTAAACTTGTAATAAGCTTTGCGACAAAAACAATCAATTTTTCAATATTATTGAGACATATAATTATACAATCGTTTAAGTAAATTGACTCGAATTGACTGACAAGGCTTTTGGGGTTTCTCTTCTGCATCTCTAAGCGTTCAATTTTGAATCATTATTGGGTATAAATATTGAGTATGTTTTTCGGCGTATTGTGAAAATCCAGTGAAAGTCGACTTAGGCGTCAACTTTGGACATATTTATTTTAAACCAATTTTCAATTTTCTGGCGAGCGCTCACTGAATGTCAAAATCAACTAATTTAATGAATTGAAAGGGTTTATAAAAATAAAATTTGTTTATTTTAAACAAATATAAATGAGATAATCAGATAATTCTTTTTAAATTTAAAAAAAACAAATAATAAATATTGAATAAAATTGATATTTTATAACAATTATAATCTCTATATTAAAAAACAGTTTTAAATTTACTTATTTCTAAAATTAAAAATTGTTCAAGATTTGACGCTCAGGCCCGCCACCGGGGTGTGCATTACGAGTATTAACATAAAATGTGTTTTATTAACTAATTACATGTATTTTAATGCCTCCAATATCGTATAGTATTTACAGTTTATGCTGATATACGAAAGCTATTATTTATAATAAAAAAAAGCAAAATAAACCCTAAAACTTATTGTATTCCAAAATTTTTTTTATTCGACGTCAATATTTGATGAAAAACTTAGTTTACAGGTACAGTCAGACCCGCTTTTAACCGAATTTGTGGTGCAATCGAAATCATTCCCTTAAATCCGGGTTTACGTTAAATCC
>JAQGCH010001923.1:0-14028 GCA_034699485.1 Nanhermannia elegantula | reverse complement strand
GATGATTTGTGCGAACACTTATTGAGTTTTCTCTCATTTGAGGACAAAATAGGTTTTGAATGCGTTTCAAAACAGTGCAAAAAATTAATTTTTAATAAACAGAAAAATATTATTATTAATAATACTCTTAATGCAAAATACGCTTTAAATGAATTGATTATTGAGCAGGAAATGAGTCCTTATTATGAAATAAATATAAAAGCATTTGAAAGTGTATTAAAAAAGTGTAAATTTATTAATAACTTAAGTATTGATTGCAATGAGTCTAACAGTGAATGTGTTTTACAATTGATTACTAAATGTTGTAATCATTTGAAGGAAATTGAGTTCTGTTTTGAAAAAGTAAGTGAAGAAAGTTTGAGACAATTCGGACACAAATGTGGACAAAAAATAGAAATAATAGACTTTTATGACAATGAATATAATCAAAAATATAAAACTCTTTTCAGATTTTGTCCGAATTTGGTTGAAGTCAAAGGAGTTTATGATATGTCAGTATTTGTTGATAATAACGAGTCATTTGTGTCAAAACTCAAGAAAGTGTTTCTCAGATATACTGTTAATGATATCCAAGTCATTAAAATATTTGCCAAAAGTTTTGGAAATACCATAAAAAATATTTCGTTTTTTTTGCTATTATTTGAGTGAAACTCAGCCAACCTTTTAATGCAAGAAATTCTGAATTTAAAAGTTTTGGAAGAATTGAAACTACGTTTTGGTTCATTTGTTGAGAAACAGAAACCATTCGTTACTTATCTTCAAAACACTGCAAATGAATGCAAACTATTAAAGCGTTTGGAAATCTCTTTATTAGATTCAAATCCAACTCTTTATTGCCAAACAATTAATAATATGTCTTATTATAAAAATTTTAATTATTTGAAAATTTATTTCAGATATTTTTCATTAGAAGACAATAATATCAAAGAAATAGTCAGTAAATCACTGAAAGACTGTTTAAACTTAACTCATTTGGAGTTAAAGTACAATAAAATAACTAACAATTTCTTTGATGACATTCACGTATTTGTACCAAAACTTCAAGTTTTAAGAATTGAGACCAAAAGTCAAATAACAGACAAAGCATTGCATTCATTGTCAAAACAAAGAATTACAGACTATTAGTATTGATTCGGTTGAAGAGTTTCCTCATATCAGAGACTCAGGTGTTTGTGATGTGATTACAAACTGTCCACAAATCAAATCAATTAATTTCAACTCAAGAGTGAATATAACGCATAAAACTATTGAAGAACTAATAAAACTCGCTTTAAGTAATCTAAAACTCAATTCAGTTATATGTTTAGTAATATTGGTATAAAATATAATAATTTTTATGCCATTGATATGAAATCACTCAATGATTTACTGAAAAATGTATTAATAGAAAGTTAATTAAAAATAAAATCTGAGTTACGAAAAGTTTGTACTATATTATTGTCTGTGCTCTGTTTGAGTATTATTGTGTATGTCTTATACGTGTAAAACTACTACTGTTTGGCAAATACTATACTAATGTTTAGTAATAAAATTTGCTGACCTTAGCGCTCGGTAAACGCTCGGTACCCAAGCTTGAGCTCTAGGTCGCGCCCGAACTTTTGAGATACCCAGAGAGTGAGCGCGAGCGCCCAGTGTGGTCATAACTGTTTTTATGATAACATAGCAATGATTTTTAGAATTTATTGTTAGAAATTACATGAATTTATTGATAAACCAATTAATATTTCAATTAAAATTAAACTTACTTGAGATGGTTTAAGGGGCTAAAGCTGTGCTGTTGCAGCAGAGGTTAAAACTTTTACATTGAATATCATGATTTATAGGCAAGACTGTATATCAAATATTTTTAGCAAAAATCTAATACTATTTTAAAGTTAGAAAAGTTTTGGATATAAAATTATATTTATATGAAATTAAATGAACATTCATTCACTCTTAATCATTAATAAACAATCAAATAATGGACGCATAATTATAAATCGCATTAATACTTGCATAATTGGACCCTATTTTCTCGAATAATTTTTGGGGCTCTGCTTATAATCTATAATTTTCGATTTAGACTACCATTCGCTTTGATAACACTGATGTCTCTTTTAGTTTATATAAATCAAAATATAGAGAAATTCAAATGAATGTAAAATATGGGACTTCATTACACAGGAATAAAGTTTTCAAATCTCGGTATAACATAACTTGTAATTAATCATTATATTCAGTTTTCCCGACTCAAAGGTATTCAGTTTATAGTGAGAATCACGTCAACTGTAAGACACTGGACAAACTCTGACTAATCTGTAGCTCAATAAGCGCTTTAGGCTAAGCAAGCATTGGGTATAACTTCAATGTCGAATTGATCTGAATATAACATATTGAAATTTCCACATTTAGTACTAATAGTTTGCATCAAAAGCAAGATTATCAATAAGATGCGCCATTTTGTCCGCAATTTGGGAACACTCGACTACTTTTCAACATTTGAATTAGTCATCCATTGAAAGAATTTTATGGTTTCTAATTTCAAGTGTTCATCAATTGGTTTTCTATTGCTGTTAACAATATGTGTGAATTAAAGCCAAACATACTTTTAATCAATGGTTGTCATTATCAATGTTTGTTCCTTTGAGAAACATTTTCAGAGCTCTTTTATTCTCCATTTACATCACTGATGTCACCAAATTAGCGCTTGAATGGGAGCATATTTTTTCTGTTTGCCTTCTTTAGTACCACTTGAAGTGAATGAATTTTGTTTTGATAGCGAGTTATATGTAGTGTTGAATCAGTTTCAAGAACGAGAACGAGAACGGAATTAGAAAAATGTTCTGGAATGGGAACGGGAACGGAATTAGAAAAAGTTCTGAAACGGGAACGAGAACGGGAACGGAATTAGAAAAAAGTTCTGGAACGGGAACGAGAAAGGGAACGGAATTAAAAATTTGGAACTGAATCAACACTAGTTATATGTTATAGCCGGAGCATTATTTAAATGAAGCAGAAAACTATGTTATATCTTAGAAATTTTCCGGGTTATAAACATAAGGATTTTCTTTGTTGAATAAAGTGTTGACCAATACTTTATATGTTTGAAAGCCTTCACTTTCTCTGAAATAACTATTTAAATGTCTTTCAAAGAGTGTCTATTTAAAAAAAAAAATGCTCTGTTGAAGAAAACCTTTAAATTGACAAACGGTTATTTATTTTACGGCTTTTTAAAAATATAAATATTTTATTTTATAAATAGAAAACATGTCATTTTTTGGGGAGCACTGCGACTCTTACAATCACATATTTAACTTAAGCAGAGTATACTAACCTGTCACTAACACAATTTAAAATTTTTGTGCAATTTTACCATTTCATTGCCTATAGTTTTCATTAATGTGTGATTTTATAAAATATTTGTGCAAAATATTAATTTTAATTTATACAAATAATTTAATGAAGCTATTATTTAATTTTAAAATAACTAAAATTAAATATTTTAGGGCATAGTTCGAAAATGAATGCCTCTAATATAGAGATCTTACTTTTCGGGTTTAATTTTCACGTCTATTGTGGGTGTTTTAATCGGGTTCAAAAAATTTGAGTCATTTCTGATTTTATCAGGTTTAAACCGAAAATTTATTTTTATTTTTGATACATAAATTCAAAAAATTGACATGTATTAATGGAAATGCCTTTCTATATCTCCAATAAAATACAAAATCGGATACGTATTTAGGTGTTTATCAATTAACTTGAGCGGCGATCTATTAGAAGTTATTTAAATTGCAAAAACATTCAGAATTTTTACAATACAACCACTTTTGAGCAATAAACGTGTTTAAACCCATGAAATACGCATGTTCGATTTGGGTTTATTCGGGTTAAACCCTATTTAGAAATTTTCTTCCCGGAGGGTTTAATCAGGTTTAATGGGGTTAAACCCGAGAAGTAAGATCTCTACTCTAATAAAACTAAAAAATGCAAAAGTAATTTTTAAATTTTTTAGTCGTCTTGTAATATTTTAATTCATTTAACGGTTAATTTATAGAAATTGGTTAAAATTTTATTGTTTTAAATCACCTAAAATCAATACATTATTATTAGGGTTGTTAAATTTACTAAATTATTTCCTGAGCACTAAATTTAGTGTAAAATATAAAATTATAGGTTATCATCCTAGAATGTTATGTTCCCCTAATTCTAGTATTATATTAGGGATAATTCAACTCTCAAACGTAAAATTCTTTCAAATTATTTGGTTAAGAACTAGCATTATATTCAATTGATAGCAATTTTTACTAAATTTTCTCTAGAGACACTAAATTTAGTATTTTGCAACGCTTATTATAAACTATTTTAGAATAAATTTTAAAATACAGATATTCCTAAAAATAAAATATTATATGTTAAACATCTGTATAGGATTTAGACTTATACTTCCAATATATAGTGTTTAATTACAATATTTACCCGTATTTCTTCTTATGTATCAAAAGCATAAATTTCAAAAGTCTATTGAAAATAGAGCATAATATCTAATTTTTATTTATTTTATTGCAATTAATTAAAATTTTCTCTTTGTCGAAAATTTTAAAGGGTTTAAAACTGAATTGTTAATCAAAGTTTGATATACTGTCAAATTATTAAACACTTTCAAAGGCTTAGCTCAACAAGTGTAGGAGGTTTAATATAAATAACTAACAAATTGGTGTGCTTTTGCACAGTTAGGTTCAGCTCTGAGAATATAACTGATATAACTAATTAAAATTTTAAAGGAAATATATGTTACACTTTATTATATTTTACTTACAAGAATTTATTTGTAAGCCGTCTATAATTATAGTTAAACCAATCATTCAAATGTCATACAGAGTTAGTATTATCTTAACTAAAAAGACAAAAACTAATGTTATAAATAAATGTATGTCTGGTTAAAACTTCTATTTCTTTTTTCAATAAATCAGGTCAAAGGTCATAAAGGTCATATTTCAAAGAATTTAATGTATATTTCGTATTAGAGATGTCTGATTTCAATAAGAAACTAAAGATTCTATTATTAAATTAAATTTTCTTTAATGATATCAAAACTTTGTTAGTTTTAGTACAGCAGTGCATGTCTGGAGAGTGCAAGACTTCTCAATACAAAGTCCTATCTTCAAGATCTATCATCAGTTATTCTAAACCATCATTTATTTACAACAATATACCAACACATCGATACTTGAACTGAATTGTGTGGAGATTTGGAAGCAATCATTGCTTTGTTGAGCTGGCCTTTGAATAATTTTGAGAAACAGTTTTGTTTTACAGCTAAGCACTCACGCAATAGAATGTGCAAACATTATATAAATGGTTTTAAATCCATGACAAGCCTTTGGCGTTGACAACTGCTCTCACAACTAAACCACAACTGATATAACAATTTGAATCATAAAATAGATCAGAAAAAACTCTTTTCTGTTCAAATTTTGTTTATAAAATAATAAGTTTAGGACAACTCATGCTCTAACGCATTCATTTGAATAACTTTACTCTCTTGTATTCAACTTATTGCTTATAATACTGAAAAAATTAATTTTTTAATGTAAATAATATTTGCCTATGGTTTCACTCACTCAGTTATTGAATTTAATTTTAATAATTAATTAATAGCTTTGAATTTGATGACTGAATGATATTTAAACAACAATTTGCAACCGAGTTTATAAACTGTGAAAGCGAAATGATCAGGAATTCGTTTCATACTGAGTAGCAATTTAAACATACGCTGTATGTAGGGTGACCAACTGTCCAGATTTTGGGCTATTTTTAAAAAATACAGTGCTTGGGTTTTTCTCAAAATAAAAATTTATCAAAAATTATCCTTTGGTCCTCCTTTTGATTTTTTAAGCTGTCCAGATTTGGACTAGACTAAACTTGGTCAACTAAAAGATAAATAAATAAATAAAATTTCTTTTGAAAAAATTGAAATAAAATTTTTTTCAATCCCAATAAATCTGATTACATAAATGGGATTGGGATTCAGATTCTCATCTAATCTGCACGAGCTCAACAATACGGAGTGGATTCCACATTTTAGACATTGTCAGTATTGCATTGATTTTCAATTTTTATCGGATAGCTATGAGTTTTCAATAACTTATATACCAGAGAACGCAATTATCGGGATTCCCGGTTTATTTTCATAAGTTTAATCATCAAAAGATTATATTAGTTTCAGTCAGCAGAGTAAGGCTCTAAAAAATATCGTCTCAAAGTTCTCATTTTCTCATTTGATATATTTTTGAGCGAGTCATTTGTGACTATTTATTAATTTTTTCAAATCTACCAGTAATAAGATAAATGTTACTGAGAGAGAAATTTGGATAAAATTAGTCAATAATCCTCATTTAGAAATTTTTGAAGAATAATGAATTTAAAATAAAAATAAATGATTTCTATAAAAATGAATGTTTCTTTTAAGTTATATTAGCCTCTTGAGAACACTCGTGAATGCCTCGAAATGTATATCGTAAATCTATTTTTATAGTTTAGATAAAATGTGATCCTTAAATATATAAAACAAGATTATGAAATATTTTGTATTTCATGATAAAAAAGCATTTATAGCCAGAACAACCACCTCTTTCGCGAATAGATCTTTCTCAGGACACACACATCTATTATTCGGGTAAATTCGCTTCAAAAAGGAAAGACTAAAAAACATTAGAATATTCATGAAATACAATGTTTTAATAGTTTTCCAATAAAATTAATAGTTGTCATCATCTGCTAATAATTTTCTTCAATAATGCACTTCAATTATTTTCTTTTTAATACTTCTAAAAGATAGCTTACATTCGATAATAAAATTAACTTTAAAAATCAAAAGGGGAACCAAAGATAAATTTTGGAAAAACTTGCAAAAATTGGGGGACCAAGGTACGATTTTTTGAGATTCTAAAATTTAGGGGGCTGGGCCCCTGGGAAACCCCTACCCTGCGCATATATACCCTCAACATTTGCCGTTGCTGTCAAAGCTATTATTGTTAACTCTTGTTATGGAGCGCTATTGCATCTGATTTGAATTAATACTAGTACTTACGTAGAGTTCTGCCTATTTCTGCAACCCATGTATAACCTGCTTATCTCTAAATTAATAATTATACTTATATTGTGTTTTGTAACTCAATAACAACATGAATACTTGCATTCGTTTCATTTGTGGCACAACTTTATTCTTCAATAAGCGTTTATCGATTCCAGTCTAACAATTTATCTAATAATAAAGCGTCAAATTTGGTTCAAATGATACTATTCTTGTTTCTTTACATAACAAGAAAAAGAATTAGAACACTATTTCAGAAGTTTTTCATAAGTTTTGAGAACTTATATAAGTTTCTTATACAGTATACAAAATATCTGCTGAATCCATAACTTAATCGAAAGTCAATTTTTTGGATTCTTATTAAAATGTCAATCATATGATATTATTTTGAATTCAAATACAAGAATGGGATGCAATCGATTTGATTTAACAAAATCGGAATCTTCTCTTCAAAATTCAATAGTTTTTTCACAGAATTTCAAATTCAAATTGTAATTCAAGTCACACAAAAACTCAATCAGAAATGATTCAAATAAACTTACAGTTGAGAAGTCTTATTGACTATGATTAGGTCTCGTATTGCAATAGTTATATATTTTCTTTTTCTAAAATGTTTTCTTTGCACTAATATAAGAATATAAGTAAGTGATACTCTGTTTCACTGAGCCTGAGCATGACTCAGCTCAATAACCGCAGAGCATTAACACAAAAGCTATCAACAACTCCTGAGTTTATGTTCATCAATAACTAGGAATAACATATTAAATATTTTACAAAAGTATCTTTTTCTTATATATATTAAATATTTTTAAATAAGTTTCATAATTATAACATCAATTATAATGTTGTTATCAAAAAGTAATTTCAAAATACGTTCAATAAATTTGGAAAATAATTATAACAATTATAATTTGGAAAATTATGAGGTCCGACATGTTTTCGGAAGGCCCGGGGTTCGAGTCCTCGGCTGCAGTCATTTCTTTTAAATGTATTTTTAAAAATAAAAACAGTTTTTCTTTGTCTAAAAGAGTGAAAAAATACATTTCAATTATAAATATTGATTTTGTAAATAATTTTGATTATGGTTTTGTTCAATTTGTTTGATAGTCAGATCATTTATTTAAAGTTGTGTTTCAAACAGTCAAAAAGTGCCAAATTTGATATTTAATTTAAAATGTTATAAAAAATTCTCTTGAGTAAAGTGAGGGATCACTTTAATCAAGACTTTAATTCTTTTGCGAATCAACCGAACTGTTGCACAGGTCAGCAGTGATACATCAAATGGACTTATTTTGGGAATAGAACCAAACTTAAAAAGTTGTGTTAAAGTATAGTTTTAAAAATCTCTTCAAAAGATAGAAAACTCTTTTATCGAAAACAGTGGCGAAATCTATGATATTTTTGGTGAAGAATTTCTCGTTAAGAATATTCGATACAGAATTCCTCAGAATTCAATGCATGACTTGGGTATCAGTTATTCAGCAAATGAAACAAATGAATGATTTAAGTATTATTTGGGTAGTTATTGATTATATCAATACTAAAAGACTATACAAACTGTAATTTAGTGAATGAGAAGATTTCAGTAATCGATTCTCATATTAGAAGAGCTAAAATATAGGAGTAATAGAATTTTAGATACAGCCGGTATTAATTCACTTTTCAACTTATTCTTAAAGAGCTTTCGCTTCTCTTTAATAATTTTTTGGTCAATTCATTTAAAAACAATTGTTGTTTAATACAATTTTAGAAAATGACATAAATTTAATGTCAAAATCAATCTATAACTGGATATAATACCCATTTTTTGAGTAAACATACATTTTCTCCTCTCTTGACTCTAATATATCCGCCTTCACCCCAATCCGGACCAAAACTATTTTTAATGATCCAATATTTGTTACCATCACTATCAGAGCCCCAACCAATTAGTGTGACTGCATGTGTTCCTTCTTCTTTACACTCTTCCTTATTGAAAATTACTCCTTTCCTAAAATTATATAACTATTAATACAATTAATAATACATTATATGATTAGTTTTGCCATAAATTCTTGAAAACATATAAATTCTCATTTTTGACAAAACACATCCAAATCAAAGACTGAATCATAGTATATCATACCTATAATTCTGAAAAGCATCAAATCTCATGACAACAGTGAGCGGTCCATTATCTATAAGTGCTCTCATTAGTTGTTCATCTTTAGAATTTTTAGGTAAACTTACAAAACCTTTTACTTTGATTGGAATGTCTAGTGTTGAATGACATGAATATTTTTTTGGCTTAAAAGTAAATAAATATTTAGAAACTAAAATTAAATTAAACAATACTATTACTAATATATAATGATGTTCACGATCGGCGCTCGCGCTCGGGTAAAATGTAACGCTCGGAACTCACTTTATCGAGGAGAGGGAGCGCCCAGCGTTTGGTGAGCATCAAGTCAGTCAAGTTCACGAATTAAAAGTGTTTTACGCAAAATTTGTTGTTTTTGAGCTATAATTCTAACTGTACTGTACATCACAGGTTCCCAAACTATGAGTCGCGACCTTTTTTGGGTCGCAAAACGATTCTGTTTAACATTATGTTCAATGGAATGATTGAAATTTTAGGAAAAAAATTCTATACAAGGTGGGTGACGACCAAAAAAGTTTGGAAACCACTGCTGTACAGTACTGTACTGTTTACATGTATAACAGGCCTTTCGATAATCTTTTAAAGGCGTGAAGAGCTGGAGCGTAGGCAAAATGAAAACGCTAGCGCTCGCCACAGAGCTCCAAACGCTCGAGCGATGAACATCACTGATAATGCATTACTGGATAGAGATAAGGATATGAATCTCTAGACGCAATATAACCTCCGAGCTTATCAATAAGGTATTTGACGGCATCCTTTGGCCAAAAGCCAACTTTGCAGCCGCCAGCGTGTGCACAGTCTAATAATTGCTGAACACTAACTCTTCTTAATTTGTTTTTTCCGTATTTGATTGCGTGATGGCTTTGAATGGCATCAGTTAATGAGAAAGCCCAACAGGACATACACTCTCCCTGATCTTCTACCGGCCAAACAACATCTTTTTCTCTCCAATCGAAACTTAATGGCAGAGGACCTTCAGTTTCCTTGAGAGACACGTTAAAAGACTTATATTTTCCCTCTTCTTGAGACTGCATTTTGACTCCCAGTCTATTATGATATTCTTTATGAGTCTAAAAGACATTTAATTATGAATCAGTAAAGCAAAAATTTTTTGTTTAAAGCATAAAATTATAATTATACTCATGCCCTATCAGTTAATGAAGTGATTCCTTTGTTATCTGTGTTGTTTTTGATATCTCTTAACGAAACCAGAATTTGCATTTGACGTAATACCGATTCATCTGATGTATAATCTCTAGAGAACTTTTGTTGGTAGGATTCGTACAATTCTGACAAATTTTTTATTCCTTTGAGTCCCGCATAATCTGACATAGTATTGTTTGGATTATTCTTTAAGTATTCATTGAAATCATTTAATCCATTCCTGGAAGCGATTATGTTAGCGCTCTTCAAATTTTCTTCCTTATAGTTAAAGAAAGGCTCAACTGATTGAACATCTTTTTCAAGTTTAGGCTTAACCGGTGCGTAAAGTTTTATTGATTCCCAAATTGTATTTTCATGAATACTATATAATGAATTCAATATTAATACAAAAATCAAAAACTTAGCCATAAATATGCAAACATATGTTGAAAGTTGATTTAGAAATTTATATTTATAGGTAAAAAAAAGTGTAAATAGCTTTTCATAATGAAATCTGATAAGTGGGGAAAAACATTTTTGAAACGGGAAGTGCTGTAGTACTATAGTGTGTGAATTTTTTTATGTGCTAAATTGGCATAGGCTCAAAAACATTTAGAATGTATTCAAAACGATAATAGTCATTAAGACAAATAGAATGAGTTGAAATTTTTGAGCCACTCATTCGTTTATGAAATATGTCTTTTTACCGAATTTAAAATTAATCTGTTTTACTGTTTTGTCAGTGGGCGGAACATAGTAAAGCTTGACTTTGAATTGAATTTAAATAATTTTTTTTATCGGCGTGTTTAAGAAATAGTGATACCATTGGGTTTCAGATTAAAAAATATTACTGTACAGTAGACATGGGTACAAGATGTCTCGCGAAAAATCTTGCCAAATC
This sequence comes from Nanhermannia elegantula, assembly GCA_034699485.1. Classification (NCBI taxonomy): domain Eukaryota; kingdom Metazoa; phylum Arthropoda; class Arachnida; order Sarcoptiformes; family Nanhermanniidae; genus Nanhermannia; species Nanhermannia elegantula. Next base: position 2,772 of record JAQGCH010001923.1, on the reverse strand, counting down.
TCGTCTCGCGAGACGAGATTAACTCTTTGGTAAGATTTTTAGACGAGACGAGACGAGACGAGACTTGTTCAAAAAAATTTATTAAAAGATATTTTTTGTTACAAATAAAGGACTTATTAGAAGTCTGAATGATTTTTGCGTTAACTATGCGCTGTAATTAGGTATAAAAATAATCTAAAAATAATTAAATAAACCCTCCGCCACCCTTCGACTCCTTCTTTCCATCCAAATCGAAACACCACTGCTATAACCTGAAAAATACTTATTAATAATCAATTTAACTGTTTTACTATTAATATTATAGGTATTTATTTATTTACTTATTTATTATTATTGTAATATACCTTCTCTTTCTTCTATACTAATAATTTTAAAGATCACACTGTGCTCAACATGATCTCATACAATGCTCATGTCATTTGTACTGTACCTCTACAAATAGTGATTTATATGCACTGTAGATGGCATTAGTTTCGAATGAGATCTCATATAAATGTAAAAGATTTAACAACACTATTGTTTAATGGGATTAATTATAATTTAAGGTATTTTTTCGCTCTTTTAGATAAAGAAAAATCGCTTTTATTTTTTAAAAATACATTGAAAACATATGAGCCCAGCCGAGAACTCGAACCCTGGGTCTTCTGATAACATTTCGGACGTCATAACCACTAGACCACAGAGCAGTCACATGTTTTCAATGAGATTATTTCAAGTTTATAATGAGATTAATTATAACAAAATTAAATCTCATTAAATTAAAGAGCTGCGAAGCAGCGGGTACTGCCTTATAATAATTGAAGTTTCTATTATTAAGAATAACTCATTTCAAATCTATAGCAAATTACACGTAAAGATAAATTAGTCATATGTTGTTCACAATTATTAAATATTTAGTAAATAGAATTACACCTAAACAGAGAAATATTGATATAAAATCTTAAGTTATTTATTATACAGTATTTTCAAAAATAAATTTTAAATGTCAAACGATTCCCTAGTTTTCATTGATTTTAAAACCATTTCCCAAATGTCTCTCTCGATCCCATCTGTCTCTGACTGATGCTTAATCTGTTGGTCGGTCTGTTCGTGTTATCTCTTACTTTGTGGAAAAGGAGACCAAAAGAATATCTTCGGATAAGACCATGTGCTGGATGTATCTCTTTCTTGACCACATCGGTCACTGACTTGTGTTGGTTCTGTTGGTATATAACTGTCCGGTGGGAACTGACACCCTATATGAGAGGTTTGTGTGAGATTTGTTGAAAGACTTATACTTCTTCTTGATGGCTGTCTGTGTGCGCTGATTGATGTTTGAGTTCCTACGCTTCTTAATGTCTGAGTCCCTACACTTCTTGTAGGTGCAGATGTCTGAGTCCCTACACTTTTTGTGGGTGCAGAAGTCTGAGTCCCTACACTTCTTGTGGGTGCAGACGTCTGAGTCCCTACACCTATGGTTTCACTTAATCTATCTCTAAAAACAACATCGGGCTCACTAAGTAAGGATTCATTACTTGATTGTGAAAACGGATAACTAAAGAATGTCTTCGGAGAAAACCAAGTACCGGATGCATCTTTTTCTTGGCTCCATCGGTCACTGACTGGTATTTGTTTTGTTGGTACATAACTGTTCGGTGGGAACCGATGCTCAAAGCCGTTCGGTGTACTGGTCAAATAGAGCGGGTCAAATTCATATTCCTCTTGATTCCATCTGTTACCAGTCTGTGGCGTCTGTAGTGGAGATTCTGTTTGAGGCATTCTGTGGTGCGGTTGTGTTCTTCTGGCTGAAGGGAATGTGTCGCCAAAATATGTCTTCGGGTAAAACCATGAGCCAGAGTGGTTCTCCTCTTCATAATTTTGTGTCATCATTAGCTTTTGTGATCAGTTTCAACAAATTTCACTTTAGTTATATATCGGTTCAAATCTATACAATTTTTTTTTCAAACAAAACTATTAATAATTGATCAAAATCTTTAATTATGAAGAATTCGGGTTTAATATAATTAAACTTTTATAATAAGGTCTTACACGTAGACTCAGTGTGGGCTTTAAGTGAATTATTGAGTTATTAAGTCAAATGCTTACAAATGATTATACTGTGATCGGTGATCACCTTTAGACAGAAAATATTTCTATAGATACTGTATTTACATAAACAACAAATAAAATCCGTTTTTATCAATAATTATAATGTTTGATAAGACTTTAAACACTGTTATCACTTAATGAATGCTCAAAGACTTATTACCGATAAGTTTTTGACTATTTATTACTGTTAGTCATATTGAAATAGATTTTTTCCTTCGATGAAAACATGTTATGATTTTGAGACTTCTTTCATTTAAATGATATAATGTTGAAAAATAAGAACAACTTTAGTTTAAATAATTATATTAATGAATAAAAAATACTAAACAGAAATATAAGACCTTCTTGAGTGTGAATCATATTTGCTTTTATTAAAAGTTTACTGTACTCATAGACTTAATAGTTTTGATTGATAGTTATCTATAAACTTAAGTTCTGAACTCAAATCGTTAGGTTTTACTAATTTTTGGTATTATCTTAATTTTTATTAATAGCCAGATCTTTATTCTTTATAAAAGTATAAATTAAAAACTATTTAAAAACAATTAATTTACATTTTCCTACAAAATAAAACTTACATATCATATATAATATGAAAATTGTACCAGTACTTCAAATTGTTACAGTCTGTGTAATGTAAGAAAGTGTCATTTCAAGCGCCAAAACAGTACAAAAATTCGGTCC
>JAQGCH010001922.1:0-14033 GCA_034699485.1 Nanhermannia elegantula | reverse complement strand
TTCACCCAAACTGGACGCTTGAAACAAGTGCTTAAAACTGGACAGTCCAGTCCAAAACTGGACGTCTGGTCACCCTAGTTATACCATAATACCCTTGTTGATACCATAACAGAGATAAGGCTTAAAAAGCAGGTTATACTCTATTAATATAATGCATGACATATCACATAAACATTTCTTTACGCTTTAAGATATATGTATAGCAGTGATGTAAAACCAGTTATCGTGAAAGCTTGTTATAAATTCGTATGCCCTTTTTGCTCTGACCGGTCCAATTATTTGTTGCACTAAAAATAACAGCAATTATTATAATATTCATATTTTGAGATGTATTCAAACTGAAAACTTTGTACATTTTAAGCTATATTTTAGTTATTTTAGAATTTGAAGTTTAAATTTTGTTTATGATCATAGTCTGTATTATTTAATAGCACGTTTTCATGAGCCAACTCCTTAATGAGAGTATATCTCACTGAAGCACATGTTGAAAACTAGTGAGATTTTTACAGGGATAACACCGCATAGGCCATGGTTTTGTTAAATAACAATGAATATTTCGGATAAAAATCACCCCCGAATGCGGGTTTTGAATCACGACGCTTTTAAATTAATTACGAGTCGGACACCTTTTTTCTGAGACATTCTCCTTAAAGCATTAACCTATTATTTCAATTATTATAATTTTGTAATAAAATGAAATAGTTCTATCTCATTAAATGTGCTCAATTAATATTTTATTGTCATAGTAAATGAGATAAAGAGTGACAATATGAGTTAATGTCAGCAGTACATTAACTATTAGATTAGCTATTCTTTAATATTTCTAATAAATTATTAAATAAATGCAATCGTTTTTTATATATTTTTCAATAAGTATGAAAAATATTTATTACTAAAAGCGCTATTATTACATAGCATATCACAATTAGCTTAACTCATATTTTTAATCATATTTCAAAAAATGGGTGTAATCTCGAAGTTTATTTTTATTTTAATAGTTTCAAGTTTAATAAGTTATGTCTATTGTAATAATATATACGAATTAAATGTCAACAATTCAATAACTAATGATAACAAGCAGCTTTTTACATCTCAATGCACGAAAGATAGGGATTGTGTGGGTCTTAATACAGTATGTGTTGACTCTGTTTGCAGATGTCTTCCTAATTATAAATGGAGTCATTCTGGACAGGAATGTGTTTCTTACACATGTAAATCAGACTTCTATACAGATTTATGCAAAGCATACGATGAAAACCGGTATTGTAGTCATTCTGAAAGTTGTATCTGCTATAAAAAATATTACGCCGACGCTAACAATGGCGGAAAATGTACATTCAATAGGACATGTGTACATATTGAATATAATCTGGACTGTTATGGCTCCTCTGATACAACTTGTGCTGACAATGTTTGCAGATGTCGTCCTAACTATAAATGGGATGTTTCTGCACAAAGGTGTTCAACGGAAAGGTTTATATGCAATAATCATTCGGAATGTCAAACATGGGATACAAATAGGTATTGTAGAGATGGTTATTGTTTGTGTAGAAACAACTATTACACAGATCAGAATAATGGCTTAAAGTGTATGCCTGTAAAGCTGGATATCTGTGCAAATGATACGGATTGTAGTTCGAGTACAAGATGTGCTGACAAAGTTTGCAGATGTCTTCCTGGTTCGTATTATTCTGAATCTTCACAGGACTGCACATTACATTTTAGTTGTAAATCTTCTTCCGAATGTCAAGTTTGGGATTCAAACAGATATTGTAGTGATTTAGGAAACTGTCTCTGTTCTGATGGTTATGAAGCAGATGACAGTAATGGCCAAAAGTGTGCCTATTCTTACAAATATTCCTATACGTGGGTTTGGATATTAGTAGGAGTTGTCATTCCTATCATAATAATGCTTCTGTCGTTTTATATCATAAGAAGAAGAAAGAAGCTTTTGGCTGTCACAGCACATAACCCACAACCAATTGTTCTGCGGGATTATCCACAACAGATTTCTGTTGTCGGTGCTCCTCCTGCTCCACCTACACCACCTCCACCTTACAGAGAACTTTTTGTCAATTAATAAGGTTTGAATGAAATTTTGTCAATAAACTGATAAACAGACAAAAAAAAATTTAAAAGTGTCCTGAGTTCGAACCCCGGAAGCTACACTTCCTTGACTGCGCTGCGGGTCACATGTCAATTGTTTTCAAACAATCTCTAGGCCCGTAGCGTTAGCCCAGGCCGGCACCGGGCTCACCAGTAAAAATTTCACTCTAACTCTTGGGCTACATTTTAAGTGGTTTAAGTGGTTCGTTGAGGAAAATGTCATGTTATTTGTTTTAAAACTATTATATACTTTATTATTGTGTTTCATGTAATAAAAGTCAACAAAATTGTAAAACTAATAATCATTTTCAAGAAATAATGCAATTTATAGTTTATGGTTATGTTTAACGCAAAATATTGTACGTCAAGCAAATAAATTGCAGTCAATTGATATTGAAATTGAAATTTTTTTCAATAATATAAAAATGCAAAAAAAATTATATAATAAAAGAAATCGCTTTCATTTTATTCACTTTAGTAATAACAATAAAACAGCATAATTATTGAATAAAGCAAAGCATTATTTCAAAATATTTTGAACATTACTAAAAGATTAAGAAGTTTTGGAATATATAAAAAATAAAGTTTATAATCATTTGACATTTAATAAAATCATTGTTTTTCTAATGTTATATATTTCGCAATACTGAAAAATATGCATTAACTTAAGTAAAAAAACTCTTTTCAGAAGCGATATTTTCGAAGCATTAAACAAAAAACTTTAAATAAATTTTCTCAATAAACTTATGTAAAACTTATAGCCATAAAAAGCAAACTCAATAATCATTTGGCATATAATTAAAAGATTATTTTATATTTTATGATAATTCAGAAAAATTTTTAAAAAATTAAAAATTTTAAATGAAAAGTAAAGCACTTTTTTCATTTGTGTCAAGCAATGGATTCGATAGAGTTGACAAAACTTTTTTCAAAGTTAGATATAATATCAAAATATAGGGATGGATGAAAAGTATCCGGAATGAACCACTTCTAGTACTTTGATTTTCATTTAAGGTATATGAATTGATTCTATGTCCTTCCGAACCCTTAAGACCCGAATATCAAAATTTTCAATAAATCGGCTAAATTTTAGTGAATTGTTAAAAATATGAAGTAAGGAAAATTTAATGCGACTGAAATGGGACACAATTTTGTATAATTTTTTGTCTTCTAAGAGGTGCTCAATGAAGAAAATTTGTGACAAGTTTGGAGATATATTGAATGATTATTTGATTTAGTCTTGAAATTTTTTGATACGTTTGGTGTGTGTTAGATAGGTAAATGAAAATCATGGTTACCTTACTCAATTTTAGAAAACACAATAAGGTTGGCGGTAACCTATACATGTTAAAATATTGTTTAATAATCGAATTGATTCGATTACACCGTGTAATTTTCATAATATGAATTTTTTGTGTTCAAAAACCGTAAAATTGTCGATATTCTTATGATTCACATACAAATTGAAAAATTCGCTAAAATTCAGCTGATTTATTGAAAATTTTGATATTCGCATCTTAAGGGTTTGGAAGGACATAGAATGAATTGATATACCTTAAATGAAAATCAAAGCATTAGAAGTGGTTCATTCCGGATACTTTTCATCCATCCCATTATTAATTAATCTCTAAAAGTTACAAATCAAACACTAAATGTAAATTCAATGTAAAATAGTTCTTTATTCTGTTCAATAAAAATCTCTAATTAATATTTGAATTTAAAGTAATTTTCAAAAAAATACAGGAAAATTGACAGGAATTTCACAGGAAATATACAGAAATATATAGGACAAATTCATTAGTTTTATCGTAAAATAAAGGAATGACATGATTAGACCTAGTTACCTTAGTATTTGTTTAGTATTGTTAGAAGATTTTTCCCTTCAGAAGTACACAATTTATTAACAAATAGATTATTAACAGATTACAAGAGTTATATTAATAAAAATCAATACACGACTCCATAACAATAGTTTGTGGGGAAAAATCAATAAATAATTCAAGTATTTTCTTCTCATTTACAGATTTTATAAATTATAATGAATTTTATAAAATTTTACATATTAATGGATATCTCTATAGAAATAAAATTATTCGAAAAACAAAACAAATAAAAGTCTGTAAAATATAGTGATAAACATATAATTTTTTGTTCATTTTATAGATAACTTTAGGATCTGTTTAGGATAAGATTAAGCTTTCATAAAAAAAATATTAATCTAATAGAGGATTAAGATTTTTACAATGATAAAATTTTTAAAAAATAAATATGAGATTTTGTATACTATTTTAATTTATGAAAATAATTTGTCAAATAAAAAACACTAAATTATTAAAATATTTTTTTTCTATAGATAAAATTGTTTGAATTTTAATGAATTTACGGAAATGTATATATAACAGTAACAAATCATTAATTTTTTAAATTCATAGACTCTATGAAAATTGTTTTTTCAAAACACTGAAAAATCAATAATATTCAGTATTTAACTTATAGTATTCAACTTGGATTTACTTATATATTAGTTAACCTTAATTTTATAGTAATACAGGATGACAATTAATTGACGAAACCATTTTAAAAGCTAATAACTCGAAAACTAATAAAGATATTTGAATGAAATTTTTTTAAAATTAAAAGGAATATTGTGAGATTTATATAGAATGCATTTAATATAATAGAGTAAATAATCCATTTGGAAAAGTCAAAAAATTTCCCTTCCAATTTAAAATGCAATATCTCAAAAACTAATAAAGATAGGTGAACAAAATTTTTTTCACAAGAAAGTGGAATAATGGGAGATTAGTATAGGCTGCATTTGATATAAAAAGCGTTCTTACAATTGTATGAGATATTGAAACAAAAGAATTTATAATAAAATCACCCACATCAAACAAATGGCTTTTATATCGAATGTAGTCTATACAAGTCTCCCATTATCCCTCTTTCATTAAAAATAAATTTCATTCAAATATATTTATTAGTTTTCGAGTTATTAACTTTTAAAGTGGTTTCGTCAATTAATTGTCACCCTGTACCTAATACTAATCTTAAAGGAAAATAAATTAGTGCCAATGCTTTAAAATGTTTACTAACAAGGTAAACACCGGAAGAGTATATAAAATATAAGAATAATAATGTAATAAACAATTTGTTCAAAAAGTTTAAATTCATTAATGAATTGAATATTAGTTTTAAAGTTAATGACAGAATTTTGGAAATAATTACTGAAAATTGTATTCAATTGAAAAGTAGTATTGAGTGAAGATTTGAATGAAGAGTTTTTAGAAGACATTGGGTCAAAGTTCGGCAATAGTTTAGAGTTTATTAATATTTACTCATTTAATTATTTGGTTTCACTTAAAACATTTTGCCGTTCACTAAAAATATAAAAACTGCTTCTATGTATAACATTAATACACTGTTTCACCCATTTTTATCTAAATTGGAACAAATGATAGATTTATGTGTTTATCAATTCAATGCTTTCATTGTATTCACATATGTATTGCAAACAAATCAAGAAAATAAACTTTGGGTCAATTTTAGGCAAAATATTCACTCAATTCTTATTACAATTATCTCGTTATGAAAATATTGAATCATTAGATTTGTCTCTCTTTGGGATCAATGAAGTGATTGATAACGAACTGATGATAATCAGCAATAACTGCAAGAAATTGAAAGAACTTTCGATACATTTTGAAGATTTTAATACAAATACGATAAATATTACACAAAATATGACTGAAATTTTTGGTGCATTTCATGCTTTGTAGAAACTGAAAGTCCATTCGCTTACAGACACAAAGTTTGGAAAAATTTATTCATTAAATAATATTATAAATTTAGAATTTTTTGAGTTAAATATTTTGTACTGTACATAACTGATGAGCACTTGGATGACACTCACTTATATTTACCGGTGTGTCTTCTATGTACACAAATTGGGTGAACCAATGGGTGCCGTTGATACAGTTGCCAGACTTCCGTTTTTGGAGCGGAGTCTCCGTTTTTCTAACAATTTTTGAAAAATACATTGCTTAGTCCCCCCTTTGGTTTTATAAAAATTATTAAAAATTCAAAAAAACACCTTGGTCCCCCTTTTGAGACAGAATTATCTCCGTTTTTTTAACTGACCAAACTTGGCACCCGTAGCCGTTGAATGCGTTTTCATGAATTGTAGTCAAATTCGCATTCTTTATATCTATTGTATAAAACTTTATGTCAGCGAAAGTATTGTCTTCTAATTCGGTGTTTGATGTGTTGCCCAAATCAAATGCCAGAAAATATTTTTCATTGTCCGGCAAGTGTTGACTCAATTTGTTGAACACTTGCTTTAAGTCTATTTTTTCATCGCCAATACAATAAAGTATTGAAGCTTCCAATGGCTGATAGTAATAACAGGCACATGGGGTCAGTCATTCAGTGTTAGGGCATATGTGGGCTCCAAATGATACGTATTCTGGTAAACGGAGTTCAGTGATATGAATATCAGGACATAGGATGACATAGTTTGAGCGGTTATTGTAACGAACAGAAGTTTAATACCTTAGGCATATATGAGATAAATTGTTACATAATTTAATCTATTTTAATATATTTTTACATTAATATTGATTTACTTGCAGTCTTAAAGCATTTTTAAATTAACGTTTTCTAAATGTTTTCAATATGTTTTAAAACTGAATTTGTATGTGAAATGGCGTTGTATTATAGAAATGCAAGAGAGCATGTGTTTATAATCACATCCGAAAGTCTCGGCTTTAATAATAAGAACTTTAACAACAATTTTCTCATTTTAAAAACTATTAATATTAAACATAATGTTATTAACATTATACAGATGTATAAACGGATATCCATAAATTCAAGGATTTATTATAAGTTATTTTAATATAATTGTTTAAATGATAATTATATAAAAGTGAGAGATTGTAAAAAATGAGTAAAATTGTTTTCTAAATGTTTGATAATAATTAGTTTTAATTTTTATTCAACGTTTGTTACACATCAATATAATAATGAACTCAACTTCAAGTTTTTATTACAATTTATTTTTAACAATTTCAATTATTTTTCTACTTTATTTTATTGGTAAATATACAATAAATATTAATATGCCCTACCTAAAATCTTAATAAATAACCATATCTCATCAAAAGAAAAAGTAATACAGTAAAAGCTCGATATAACGAACCGTCGATGTAACGAACAGCTCGAATAACGTATATAACCGGAATCCCGTTCAGCTATTAACTTAAGCTAAAATTCATTCGATATAACGAACACTCGATTTAACGGATAAAAAATTTTACCCCTTAAAGGTTCGTTATATCGAGATTTTACTGTATTTCAAATATTTCACTTATTTAACTAAACTCTAAATTTGAGCTAGCTTAAACTTATTATAACAAAGTTTGAAATAAATTTTGAGTAAAAAAAACTTTAAGTTATATAATTAAAAAAAGTTTTTTTAAATAAAACATTCTGTAAAATATAATGAATGCAGTAATTTTCTCAATATTTTCTACATAAAACCTAGGGAAATGTCAATAGATTTTTTTTCATTTTTCATCCACTATTTTTACTATATTTAGCATTGATTTTAGTGAATTCTTTTATTATTTATACTAAATGTGAATAAATGACTTATTAATGAATTCTATTAATTGACCTTAAAATAGATGTTGTGTCCGGAGAGACGTGTCGTAAAAAAATTGATAACAGTGTAGAAGAAGTATTTGAATGCCCGCGACCTTTTGAGTCTAAAAAAAAGCAGTTCTGCTGTGGTTTCACTCAGCACGTCAAGCATTGCTGTGAAAAGATTTATTAAATTGAGTGAATGAATCGAAATATAACGGACGCCAGAATTTCTACTATTGCTTATAATCAATTACAACAATCATATAAAGTGATTGTTTTGTATTTTAAAATAATTACTTAATTGATTGTTATAATTGATTCAAAAATTTAAAGTTAATTTTGTTAAATGATTTCTCATTTCAAAATTATAGTGTGATTTCATAACCAAAAATATATAACATTATGGTTACAATAATTTTTTTAAAATTAATAAATAATACTTTTGGGTTTATATGACTTAATGTAACAGCAAATAAAAATATTTTTATAATTTAAAGTTTAATAAGTTTAAAATATTATTATTAATATGTGTTACGCAGATTATATTTAATAAAAGCATTAGAGTCAATGTCAGAGTAATTTTATACATTTGTCTTCATATATTTGACGCTAATAATTAAAAGTTATAAATTATAGCTTATAATTAATTAGTTTATTAATTATTTAAAATGCTTTTATTTTTAGTTCAAAATAAGTTATAATTAATTTCTGAAATATAAGTCTATTTACAGTATTTGTATTTAAAAAAAATGTGGATTTAATTTAAATTTGAACCCAGATTTTGCTTTTTTAATTTCGATTCCTAATCTCAACACATGATTAACCTTCAATTCCAAGTATTTCTGCATTTAAGCTTAAATTTAGCCAAACGTACAGACTGGATTTAAATGCTGGAAATGTTTTGTTATTAATTTTCAAATTGTATATCACATGAGTTTATCACTTTTGCTGTACTAATTATTTTTACGTATTAAAAATGTGAGAATTAATTATTATATTTTTCTTTATTAGATAATCATTTTGACTGCTGACTGCATTTTGATGCTTATTTCATAAAAGTGGTTTACATATCCCTATGACATATATCTTTATAAATTAACATTTGAATTATATTATTAAATGTTAACTTTAATATATGCCAACTGGTGATGCACTGGTCATTAATAAATAGCTCATACAGTACTTTGAATGTATAAAATGTTTTAAATAGGTTCAAAACAACTCACTTTTAAGATTAGTAACTAATTATATAAATTTTTAAATACATGTATGATGTGCAACAATATCAGCACAAGGTACGGACCAGACCAAGGATGGGGTGGAGAGGGGGTGTACCCCCTCCTCAAAATTGGTTATTTTACCTTGGTCCGCTCTTTGATTTCTAAATTCCCAAATGTACACCCTGGAACTTAATACCTCGGCCAGGTTTGGTACGGACCATTTGTGTGACGTTCATATCAGGATTTATTAAAAATCTGAGGAGGTGTCAAACCTCTCTGGTTTTCTGAGACAATTTTTCTCGAATTGTGAGTGAAATGAGTTGTATAATTTCAACTTTTCCTTTTGTTTCAATAATATTCTTAAACAATGCTATAATCAAAATATGAGAGCTTTATAAGAGAGCACTTTCCAACACAACACGCTTAAACTTTTCTAATTTAAAAGTAAATATTTCTTTATTAAGTATTTTTTGAGTGGAAAATATTTATTTTGCTAATAGAAAACCACTCAAAATATTGTATTAAATAATTAATGCATTGAAATAATAAAATATCGATATTCTGCTTAATTTGTTTAACGTGTAATTTAATCTAATCAAAGTTGGATATCAAAAATACTTTTTACCACTTTTCAATACTAATTGGTTTCCCTGACGTTTTATTTATCGCAGCGAAACACTTAAGTGTCATATTTTACACACAAAAAATTATTATTTGAACCAAAATAGAAATCTATAAATTTAAACTTTTAATTAGTAAAAATAATAATTTAACCAAGCTCATATATTTAATATAAGTTCATTTTCTAGAATTGACTCAAGTCAACAATGAAAGGTAAATAAGCATTAACTCAATTTCGTGGTTAATCAGTTTTAATCTTTAATAAAGAGTTATTTTGAGAAATAAAAGTCATAAAATGATTTTGTCACAAGTTTCGCACTTTTAAAATGTGTGAAAAGATTTTACAATTTTTTTTATTAAAATATTTAAAGAATAATTTTTGTAATGATTAATATAATAAAATTATTTGTGTTATAACTTTTAGCCATAATCAGCGTTTTATTTTTGCTCATTTTCATTAAATTAATAACTGGTGACTGTCCTGATGCGGATGATATCGACCCGTGTTATTGTCTAAATTCTGAGATATATTGTGATAAACAAAATATCACTTCATTACATCTTTATTTGGGTGAACACATCTATACGTTACTGTCAATCAATGGCACATCAGTTTTGAATATTGATAACAAGCTTTTAGGAAACGCTACTTTTGAGAAGATATATATAGAAAATAATAGAAAATTAATTAATATAAGTCCTAATGCTCTCAGAAAAGGCCCAAATTCTGTGCTCTCAATGAGAAATAATTATTATTTGAGTCACGAAAAACTGTTTGCTTTAGTCAGAAATATATATATGACTCAAATTATTGATTTAAGCGGTAATGGAATCGAAAACATTCCTGAAAACGCTTTCAATAACGCGAACTCACGAAATAGTACATTAAGCGAAATAAATCTTCAGAACAATAATATATCGAAAATTGGTTCGAACGCATTCATTGGTAATCCGAATCTGATTGCTATTAACTTAAACAATAACCGTCTGACGGAAAACAGCTTTTGTGAAACAAGTTTTACGCTCGATGTTAATCATCATAAACAACTTGAACTACATTTGCAAAACAATTTCTTAAGAAACGTAACGAAATATATTTTTGGTAAATTCCTAATTAATCGCACGAATACTATCGACGTTATGAACAATAAGTTTGAATGCGATTGCAGTATGAAATGGTTATCTGCAGAAAATGTTATAAATAATGTTTATTATATGAATTGCTTAAACTTTGGGTCAAAGGATTTTGCTGTTGTCAAAGATGAAGATATGAACTGTGGTGTTACAGCTCAACCATCAACACTTGTTTCGGAAACACACAAAACAACGTCCACAACAACTAAAACAACTGACTCAACACCCAAAATCACGTCCACAAAAACTAAAACAACATTCGAAATCACTTCCCCAACAAGTTCTTCAAAGAAAACAACAATTCATGAATTTATCGTTTGTCCAAAACCGGATCAGATCTATCCCTGTAAATGCATAGAACAAAGTTCAACTATTTATTGTTCAGGCAAATCAACAAATGACAGTCATTTGCAGAAACTTTCGGGAAAATTTTCATCTCTTTTTATTAATGAGACTTCAATTACAAAATTAAATGACCACTCTTTTGCTGGGGCACATTTTGATGCGATTTACATTGAAAATAATACAATGTTAGAAACTATTAGTGCAGATGCATTTCATTTTGTCTCTTTTGATATAAAAAATCTCACCATAAGAAATAATGCTAAAGTATTGGGCGGTTTTTTATTTTCAGTGGCGAAAGGGTTAGAAAATAAATTAGAAGTATTAGATATAAGTAATAATCATTTGGATTCAATACCTGATTATGCATTCACTCTTAATGTCAAAGAATCTAATAGTAAATTAAAAGAGTTATATTTGAATAGCAATCAGATTATGACTATAAGCCGTAATGCCTTTAAAAGATTACCAAATTTAAAGCATTTGGAGCTAAAAAATAATCAAATCAAAAGAATAAATGAGTTTGCGTTTATGTTTGATACACATATACCTGTAGGCACGGCTTTTAGCTTATCTGTCTATCTTAATCACAATAATTTAACTGAAAAAAGTTTTGATGAAAATGCCTTTAAGTTTGAAAATGGTGTTCATATGAATATTCATTTAGAAAATAATTTACTGACAAAACTTCCCGAACAATATTTTAAAATTATGTTTCCATTACATGAAAAGAATTACAATTATTTATATTTTTCTGGCAATAGATTTACTTGTGATCATAGTATGCAATGGTTATTAATGTATAATCTAAGGGAAAATATTCGCGATGTTATCTGTAATAATTACAGGTATAATACCTGTATATCGATATATAATTTGGATAATTCTGATTTGGAAAATTCTCATTTTAAAGAAAAACAAATAAATTGGGGTTTATATAAAAAAAATAATTTAACTTGTAATTAATCTTTAAGTGGTTATGTTTTTGTTTATGTACAGCATTTTTTAAAATTACAATCGATTGATTGTAAGAAATTGTTATTAAATTTAACTATTAATTAAGTTTATGTTATGTTTTACAATAAAACCAACGCATACAGAGAAAAAATCTGAATTTCATTTCTCAATAGTCTGACCAAAGTATACAATGGTTATTAGTAATAACATATTTAGGCAAAAATATTCACAAATTTTTCTATTTTATTAATTATATAATATATTTGTGTGATTTCAAAATTTCTAATTTAGAAATTCATTATTAAAAATAATTTATTTTGAGATTTATTTAATGAGATTATGGTTTTAAAAATTTAAATAAATAAACACAAAAACTTTATATCAAAACAATTGTATTCATCAGTATAAGCCGTAACAGCAGTGCATTTTATTTAATGACTACTCACTAAAGTAGTAGACATTTAGTAAACAATAATATCAATATTGTTTATTTTTAATAAGGGGTGATACACATAGTACCCCCCCCCCCCCCCAACCTAAAGCGTACAAACTTTTACACTCCTATGTGCTTAACTTTAGGTATTAGTGTGCAAAAAGCGTACAGGGAGGGGAGTAGGGGTCTAAAACTTGTCAAAAACTGCGTACGTACTATATGTACCACCCCTTATAATAATTAAGTAATGCAATTAAATACTCTGCGAGAAAAATTTAATTTATTAGGCATACCATTAACAGGTCATTAATAGTGAAGTCTATATTGACGTCTTATACTCAAAAAGAGCACTGTTTAATGCCCAATAAAACAAAAGTGCTTAAGTCTAATGTAAGAATCAACTAAGTCTTCAATGAATTAATTGTAATTAAACTTTTGTGCGATTCTGCCTCCAGGTGCTTAAAATAAGGAAATTAAAAACAATGCGGATCACCACTGCTCTAATAATAAACGGTCAATCATTTCTATCTTTACACTTATGAAATAATAGATTGGAGACCAAGAATGCTTCGGTCTATCAATTCTTTGGGTAATCACCGAAAAAATGAGATCACGGGTACAATCGGTCGAAATGAGGTTTCTCAGAAGGGTTGCAGGTGTGACACTACTTGATAGAGTTCGCAGCACCGCAATCCGAGAGAACGTTGGAGTCGAGCCGCTACTTCTCCGTATAGAGAGATCGTATAGACGTTAGCGGTATATAAAGTTTATAATTAAGTATATTATAAGTTCTAACACAAAATAATAACTCTCTTCATCCTTAGCCCTCAACTAACACAAAACTATTCCTAAACCAAACCCTATATAAACCCTTTAATAATATATAATAATAGAGAAATATTTTAATTATTTTTTAAAGTACTGTATAATACAAAGTATTAGGAATTAATAAACTTAAGTATTATTTTGTTTGCTTTGAAATATCAAACTTTTTCTTAATAAAAAATGAGTGAAAGTTGTCTTCAATACTGAATGATTTGTTTAATACTACTCTCAAATCAGTGTATTTTTCAATTTCATTAATACTCAGAGACCAGGAATTTCTTTCATTTAGTATTTGTTCGCATTTTGGACGAAATTCATTATCAGATTTCATTCGTTTCATTAAATCAAATAAATAGTTATACTTATGATTTAGAAATTCGTTATCGGTTTTAATATCTCTGGAAATAAATTATAATTGAAAGTTATTTCAAAAATTTTCTTAAATTAATTGAATTCTAAAAATTTAAAAACTTTTATCACCAAATTATTTATTAATTTCTAGACTTTAATTGAATTTTTGGGTTAAAAATACTCACACATTAGCAGTAAAATTGAATAATTCCGGAATAATTACTCCTAAACTATAAATATCTGCTTTTGTATTATACTTTTCAGCTCTCAATACTTCCGGTGCCATATATTTTAAAGTTCCCACAAAACTATGCGATTGATCGTCAAACTCATGATATTTGGCTAAACCAAAGTCTCCCAGTTTTGCAAATCTTCCTTCAATTCCGTGAACTATTAGA
>JAQGCH010001921.1:0-14038 GCA_034699485.1 Nanhermannia elegantula | reverse complement strand
AGACACCGGTTGACACCACCCCTAAGCATGGTTTGTGTTTCATGATATGTTTGCACTTAATGTACATCAATACCAAAAGTAATAATATATGCTTTATTTGTCATTAAGTAAATATGACATGTACTGTAAACATGACTTATATTCAATTGCAGATAACATGCAAACTTGCATGAGTTCTATTCGAATATTACTCGAGAGTTTTCATCTATCAATAGACCGCTCCATTCAATAAAGTTGATAGTTATGTAAGAGGAACATAATCAATGAATGCCACTTTAAATGATAGGAAATTAGTTAATGAACCAGAAAATTATCTACTTTTCATTCATAAATTTATTCGAACTCTAAAGTCTAAGTTACGTATAAAATGCAGTAATATTAAATGTATTAATACCTTCAACTTTCTATAATTTTATTTTTAATTCAATTTTAGTTAATCTAATATAAAAATTTCAACAAAAACAGATTATTACTGACATATAGTTAGAAATAATTTCAATTTTTGCACAATAAGGAACAGTTTACAGTAGTTCTAATGAATTGTTTGAACGTTTATTGGTGAACACGTAGCTGTGCGAGTAAATTAAATATATAAAGAATATTTTTAACTATAATATAATTTGTTATAGTCTTCTATAAAATAATATTATTCAGATATAACGGGAAAAAGCAGTGTATATCTTGACAATGATTGAACCCCTGCTGTAGAATAGTAATCCATGTGTCACAATCGACAAATTAACCATTAGGAGAAAAAATGTAGCGTTTGGAGAGAGAGAGATAGAGATAGTGGGAAAAAAAATTTAGAAATATATATAAACTAAGTTCTTATTTGCAACATTAGCGGCTTTATGGGCTCAGCAATGCATGAACAGATGCATAAATTGAATAAAATGATGGCATAAATAAATGATTGCACTATTCAACAGACATATTTCTCAGTGGGATGTTTGTGCGGACACCCAATGTTTGAGAGATGAGTTTTTAGTGATGCGCTGCAGAACATAGTAGAACATTGAGCGGCACATTAACACTTAGAGTTTTTTGAATCAACAAAAAATTATTGCCATTCCTCTGGTATATCAAAATAGCTCAGATTTGGCACAACGAATGCCTTCAATTATTTTTCCATCATTTTCAGTATCCAATTATTTAATTGCTTCATGCGTTGAAAGTTTGTCCCTTAAGGCTTTCCAAGAGAAAGAGATTCAATTTTTTGAAAAGAGTGGATATAATTAATTTAGAGGTAGAGGTTTTCTGACGTGTTTAGTTCTTCCACTTATAATTTTTTTGCTGTACAACTTGTTCCATAGGCATAAGCATAAGCATAAGCTCAATTTTTTGACGGAATGTGTTTTATAAGTAATAAAGGAAGAGTAAGCACAACAACTGATGCTTGCATTAAATGTTTGAAACGAAGCGTAAACTCTTAAAAGTGTTACTCTTAAAAACGCGCACAAAGTTGTGAGTCTTGTAAAAATAGGCGAAAATGTGTTGGAAACCTTTGCCCTTATATTATTTGAAAATTTGAGGTGTCATTCCTATAAGAATACACTTTATAATAGAAATCAGTTGAGAAAATGACAGACGGAGTTATTTAATTCTGATAAAAACGTAAATTCTCGCTACTATTCAATTGTGTTTTTACTTCTATGCAGTAGTATTAGTACAGTTTGTGGCTCAATATGAAGAAATGGAACGGGATATGAACATGCATTTCATTCTATGGCGAGCCAAAGCAGTCAAAACCAACGAAGTGGCAAAAGTCGCTTTTGATGAACAGCATTTACTCTTATATCCTTTCCGTCACACTTTGCTGTCAAAAGTTTTATGAAAAGCAAAACAAAATATTTCCATGCATTCCATTTCATAATAATTTAGCGATTCTGGTGAGTCCTGACTGAGGATACGCTTCACTGCAATGAAATGGTCCCAAATTGGTCTCAAACCATTTTCTCCACATTTTTCTGAACGCTTCATTAGACTAAATGATGAGATTTTATTTTATTTGCTAATAATATGAAAAAAATATTTTATTATCATATCTTTCTATTACAATAATTTTCAATATAAGTGGCATTGAAATCATTTTAATATACATTTAATGCACTTTCATATTATTCAATTTTCTTTGCTTTTTATTAATTGAACATTTTCTGGTCATGCAATTCATTGAATAAGCTGTTAATGTTAAATAAGTATTAAATTTAATTTTGCTCATTATGTACTCACGTCTGTACAGTAGCCAGCTAGGGGCTAGGGGGTCATTGCCCCCCAAACATTTTCAGACATTTAAGTGTAGATCTGTAGCAATTTTTAAAATTATCAAATTTGCAAATTTTTCTATGTCTGGCCCTCCCAACCAAAAATTTCTGGTTATGGCACTGACTGACATTAATTAAACGTTTTCCGATTGAACCCAATTTTTAATTTAAATGATTTATGTATATGTCGTGTGTAACTCAAAATAAGCACTTTTTTATTATATAGAGAATTGAAAAGTGCTCTTTTTGAGTTACACACGACATATACATAACACTAATTATCATTTTTCAATTCTTAAATACTTAAGTCTATATGTATTAAATGAGATCATACACAGCATTTTCATTCTTAATATTTTTTGCAAATATTAAAAATGAAAATGGTGTGTATCATCTCAATTAATATATATACGTTTAAAACTAGCAAAAAAAGTTTTCAAATAATACTTAAGTCTATAAACTATTTATTCATAAAATTATAATCAGTGATGTATAAGTCTATCATTTTTGTTAAATTGAACATTAGGTTCAATCAGAAGGAGTTAACTAATTATTTAAAAAATTTAAGCTATTTTTTAATATACAGATATTTGAATAAAAAAAATTTCTGGGTAACAAATCTTACAAATAATATTTGAATTAAGAAAAATAGCTCTTTTAATTTAAATGAATCGAATAAATAATTGTAATTTTGAGAAATGTCCTTTGGTAGAAAAGTATGGCTCAGTCAATAACTATAGAAGTGATTCTGACAAAAGAAAGAGTGAAAACGAAAGTATCACACATAAAATTACCAATAATCAAATCAATAGTTTACTGTGCTTTTAGTTTATTTTTCTAAAACACTATATAACTCGCAAGAAGATCATCAGGAATATCGTTGCAATTCATTTATATTATTTTTCATTTTATTAAACCCATTCACATATTTTATACATAAATTGTTTAAACATATGAATTCATTTTTGAAAAGATTTTGGTTAACTTAGGGATAAATTGTCAATAAAGTATTTCTCACTAGAGTTAAATGATTTTAAGTTTTATTTTCAAAGAATTTTCTGATGACAAATAAATAAAATACATAGAACTAATTGAAATTTCAATTAAATTGAGTGATTTAAAGATCGCATACCATCAAAAAAATATCTTTACTGAATTATATGCATAACTCTTCATTTTAAATATTTATTACTATTAAATAGAAAAGCCCAGAAAACTCTTGTATCTAATTTGTAACTTATATTATGCAAAACAAGTGCAATAATCTAAAGAAACCTATGAAAGACATATACATAATACGAATTATGAAATATTATGTAATAATTCAATATTCTTTCAATAATTCAACTTCTAGTTTAACTCACTGAACCGAAACATTTTTGTTCTTACTCTCAAGATATTTATTGCACTCATGCACTAATTATTTATCTGTCATAAAGAGGTAAACCATTCATTAGTCATTAAATGTTTTATAAGCTCTTAAATTGTTATTATGAGGGCATCTATTTTGGATAATCAATAAAACTTATTAACAATTTATAGCCAAGTGATTGGATTTTTATTAATTTAAATAATAAATTCAATTAAATCTCAATTATCTTTGATTTTTGAAATCTTTAAATACTATCATAAATACAGGCAGAGCAAACTTATACCAAACTTTAAACTTAATTTATTATTTATTATATAATGAAGACTTTCTAAAAACAGTTTAAAAGTTATTTGATCCTTAAACTACAACATGAGTTTCGATTTCATTTAATTAATACCAATTTGCAACTCTTTAATAAAATAAAGTATTTCTCACTGCTTAAAGCTATAATTAAACACCATTTTAAACTGATTTGCATTTTAGGTTATATAGTCTGATAATTGATTTTGGTACACATTTTTATTCTAAAAATAATTCAGTAATTGTTAATGAATGAGATATTTTTGACAGGTTTAGTGCTTAGATAGGAAATCATTATTATTTCTTCAATAACAGAACAAATAGGGCACAAAAAAATATTTAAATGTATAGAAAGCAAAATATTTTCTGCTTTTGTATAATATGAATAGTTTCATAAATCTGAAGAATTTTAAAAGATGATACATTTTTACTATTGCCTAATACTTATGTCACTATTAATTCCTAAAATTCAAACTTAATCATTGCATTGAATTATTCTTATTTATAGACTAAATTTAATTGAAACAAATTTAAAATTATTTTTTTATTAGTTTAAGATTAATCAACAAATATTGAATTTAGTCTCGAATCATAAAATTGAGTGAAATATTTTTTTTTTAAAGAAGTTAATAGAAAGATACAAATATTTTAGCGAAGATATATGAGATGCCAGTGACCGCATAGTATATTGCTTCTATCCTAAGCGAGGGTGGAGGTCTTTATAAGTTAAATTCATGCATTGCAATCAGGAGCACAGGCATGAATTATAAGGTGGAAATATAGCATATGAAAGCAATGAATGCAATGAAAGCTTTGAAAGCTATGAAAACTATGAAAGCATTGAAAGCATTGAAAGCGTGCTGCATCCATCCTTTTCTCGGCAAAATGAACTTTAATTGCATCTGTGAAGAACGGACAGCCATGAAGCCATCCATTGCTCATATAGCAGCACGTTTTTAGCTCACTTGTTCTGCGTTAGTGCATATTGTGCTGAAAGTACTACTCATGCGATTTGAGACAAAAAATGAAGAAATGCATTCCAAGAATGAAACATTAGGTGAATGAACTGCTGTTTATTAAAAGAGAAATTGGACGGACACCAAATCAATTCATTCTTAAGTAATCAAAATAATACTCAATAATATAACAGTGCATTTTGGCTCATTCTAGAAATTATAACTAATTTTGACCAAAAGTATTAAAAAAGTATTAAAAGTAATGCAGCGAAAAATTGATTGCTACTAAAGTTACTTTAAATTACTAAATCGCAGTCAGAATAAACGTATTATATCGAGTCCAGTACTGGTAAGTCACGAATTAGGAATCTGTTGGTAAGACTTGTTTTCAATTTTCTCTTTTCTGCTCAAACACTCCCATAGTTGTGACCACTCCTATCGGATATTTTTGGATACACCGGAAACTAAAATTTGATAATTAAGTTGAGTATAAACTAGAAAAACAATATTAGCAAAAGTAATAAAAGGCAGAAAATGATGATTATAATTAGTGAAGGAAACGGCAGTTAGAATGAGACATATTTAACTGACTTCTAAACTAAGTTAGTCTTGTCTTACATCCGGTTGATATATCACCGGTAAAACACATATTCAGTTAGTTGGCGAGGGCTGAGGTCTGTTAGTTGCTCATGAAAAACCAGTATTGCCTGCAATACTTTTTTCTTCATTTGTTGGATGAGTACTTTAGTTAATAAGCAGGTATTTTTTGCGGTCTATCGGCACGTTCCATATGACTATAGCGTGGCTGCGTCTGCCTCTTCTGCTCTGATAGTATTGCACAGACAACTATACTCTTATACATCTCTCTTATACTCTTATGATAATGATAATAATGGAAAAGTAAAGCCACAACATCTCATCTAAGCATTACTTAACTCAAGTAATGTATTATAGAAAACATTATTGAAGGGCGTAGTCATATAGAGCCACGCCTTTGTAATTATATTGTATATCCGGGACAATAAACATATGAGTAATTAAATGTCGAAAGTTATTAAAATAGCAATAATTTATCATTGGCTTATTGTTAAATCCCTTTATTTTGTATCATTAGAACTAAATTCCAAACCCTCTATAAAGACGAGTCCACAAAATTAATATTTCATTGATATTTAAAGACTTAATAAGACATTTTTTTCTGGCACTCTTCACATCACTCGTACAAAACATCTAAAGCAAAAGGCGGTGTTATTGCCCTAATATATCGTATTCATAAAAGCTGTTTATGTCATGCATTGGCGCTTTGAATCACTCATAAGATGCAAAGATCATAACTAGAGATGCAAAGAAAGGTAACAGTGTATGCACTTTTAAACCGAAACTTTCATAAAGCCACGGCAGGCGTCTTTTGAATGGCCGGCGATGTACATGATATTTGCTGACAGCCTGTGTCCGCCCATATTCACGCCTGTCAAAAGTTTGAGGCAATCTTATCCTCCTTCTCAATATTTTTTAAATAGAGTAAATACAAATTTGAAAGCCATCAGTTTCAATGTCACTTTTATATTGGGCGCAAAATTATGCCATAAACTAGTCATGTTATTTCATCTTAAATGCCGTAATATGAACCGCTATTAACGCTTTACGCAGTATTTCTTTCTTTCTGTCTAACAAAAGAAGTCTTCTGTAATGTATTCTTCTTCGATACCTTTATGTATACAAAATCTAATTAAATTTAATTGATTATAATTCCATCTTTTATTTTTGGGGTAGAGCTCAAGATTTTCTAGATTACATACTCGGCATTAAAGTCATGACTTGTGTCAATATTTCAAGCTTTTTGATAAATAGCTTTCTAGTTCGTGAAAACACTTAATTAATGCAAATTTTGAATTTCTCAAAAATGAGTTTTCCTTTAATTTAATTTTTAAAACTAAATAAATTTTTACATTGACTTCTTTTTTAAATTTCTAACTTTTAAAATCATAAATCATATTTATAAAGGTGTAACTATCATATTATTAACTTTACTAAGAATACTCGCAAAATACACCTGTAGATCAATACTCTCTACTAGTATTTGAACAATTTTTAAAATATAATTTGTGAATTTAAAATTTAATTAAATTCACTTACACTGTACTAAAATATCAATACAGTTTTGTATTTCTCTCTCTTCACACACACTCACACACACACTTTGGTTATTATCGCTGTAACAAAATCTATTTTAAAGGATCTGATTCTATAAGATCTATTTGGATGATAAAGCAATTAATTATCACTTCACATAAAAATGATAATTCATTACTGAAAATACATATTGAATAGAATTTTAAATTTGAAACTTCTGAAATTCATTTAATCGAAAGAGAAGCAGATGTAGCTTACAATGCATTAAATGATAGAGTGAAGTAAAACAAAAAAATCTTCAATTTGGGAAAACGTGTTATTAGTTCAGTGCAAAATTGCATCAAAGTTAACAGTATTTCAATTCAATGACACGCAATGTTCCGCAATGAAGTTTGTATTTAGTTCGGCCCAATCTCATTACTTGTTGTGTAATATTACACAATATGGTACAGGTGTGGATATGTAATATCATGTTTGAGGGCGGAATTTAGTAAATTTGAGGAGCTGTACTCCGTGAGAGTGTTTTTGCATGTGCTCACTCTCAAAATAATAACTTATTTTCTGACCAAACAAAGTATTTCATCATAAGCTCGTTGTGTTACTATCAGTGCAAAAGTTTTTATGATAAGCGAAAAGAGGAAAAGACGAGAAATGTGCGAAAATCGATTTGAAAAAATGAGAAATCGTGACTAAATTGGGCTTGTCTTTTGTGGCACGCAGAAATTGCTCTATGCATAACAGCCAAACATACGAAACATGCAAACCTTAAACAATGACAATGTTCGAGCAATGTTAACTAAATATTACACCAGTTTGCTCTACTCTGACTGCTTTCTATTGCTTTCTATCATTATGTCAACAAACGCTGTTTTTTCAGTAATTTAATATATTTACTCCAATACAAATGTTTTTCTATTTTCTTAAAACAAATAAATGTTTAATTATCACTGTTATCAAACAACATCTTACAATATTTATGCATAAATATAATTTAAGTATTTTTTAAATATTAATAAAAATGTTATAAGAATTAAACAAGAATTCAATTATTTAGTTTTTAGACTTAACTTTTAAATTAATATTAAAGGTCTGATAAATATATTTAATAAAAGATTGATTACTACACTTTTATTATCTGTTATCTATTAATTTGTAAAAACTCATACCTCAAAGTTTTTAAAATAAAATTTTCAAAAGTAATTATAAAGTGAAGTTATTCTTATAATTGTTTGGAAACATCAATTATTAAATGATAGGTTAGATATCAATGATAACCACTTGATCAAAATGGTCAGATAATGAATAAGAGAAACAATGAAGTAATTCATAAACATTTTCTGATTATTTGATGAGGTCTTTAAACTTTTGAAGAAATCCTGTCTTTTACAGTTCAAATTTTTGATGTCAAGTAAGTATATTTGAATGATTTCCTTTTTGTGACTTCAATCTACACTAGAGTGATGACAATATATTGTCTTCATTTACTCATAAAAATAATACTACAAATATATATTAATGGTATACAAATTTAGTTTTTCACTTTAATTCAGACATAACTTGAAATTAAAAAATTTAATTTGTAGTTAACTCGTTTATTACAAACATGAGTTTTCTTGACATAGGAAATAATTGATGGATTAAAGATTAGTTCAGGCATTTGTACTGATATGAAAAGAATTGAACATTTTGTTTTTATCACGACTTTGTAGATGAACTTTTGAGCACAATTTAACACATATTGATGTTATGCATATTTCAAATTAGACTCAATATATTATTAATGCCATCGCCTGTTATTATAATATTAAACTATAGCATATTGAATGAAGTTTTTAAATAATTTAAAATACTTTTAATTCATTACATAGAATACATAACGCAGCTATAGTGTGTTCTATAAGTATGTATGGTTCGAATATTATTATTATTATTCAGCTGTCTGATACTTCGATACATCACTCTAAGTGCTTTTTCCAGGATTTTATTTCTGTTGGGGCTAAATATATGAAAATTTTCTTATGAATTAAGTTCTTTATTTTAATTATTTTCAACACTTTCATTATTAACAGATCTTCACATTTTAATGGTTTTCAGCAAATTCAAGTTCAAAATTCCATAAAAAGATATCTATATGAAGGGCAGGTCAGATATACAAAGAATTTCTCTGTTCAAGTTCAAGTGGGGCACAGCCCCTTTAGCCCCTCTACTGGCTACGACACTGATCACTTATTTTATTAAATTTATAAAAATAACTTTCAAAATTTGATTATAAACTGTTACGCCATAATTGTTAAGTATTTGTAATTGGATAATAAGCTAAGTAAAGGCATTGGTAAACAGCCAGACAAAGAACTAGTTATTTAGCTAAAAAATGAATTGTTTTATGATTGAAAAAATGTGATAAGTCTTCCTATAGTTCATATACTGTACTTTTTTCATAAATAAAAAAAGTTTTTATTTACCAGTATTTGATTTGAATTTGCTTAAAAAAGGATAATATATAAAAATAAAATAAATTTTTTAATTCTAATCTTTTTCAATACATCGAAAATTTAAAAACATACAAATAATATTTTTATAGAATATATTATAACTTATGTATGAATATATATTTATAATACTAGTGTGCTCTGTATTGGGAAGTGCGTGAGGCGTCTGTATGAAGTGAACATCAGTGTTGTTTCGGCATTAAAATTACAGCCTTTGTATATTAGTCGGCGTCAAATTGCAAAGGACTTTCATAAAGATGGGACACGCGAACGAGCTCTACAGTTTGGGAAATATGCGATCCAGTGTCGGAATATACTTTGAATTCAAGTTTAAGTCAGCATTTTTGCATTTTGCAAACTTTTTTTAAGTTTTTCATTTTCTTTTCAATTTGAACATCACTTGGATTTTCGCTATCAGTTTACATATTGATATAATTTATGGAAATCACAGTTTTATCTATAATTAATAATTCCATTTGGACACAACTTTATGTAAGACTCAATTGTAAACTCATTGTAAAAAACGAAACAAATATTTTGAAAAGTATTTTCATGTAATTTAAGTGATTTAAGAAATATATTTCGAACAGTTCTTTAGTCAAAAAGCACTCGAATTGTATTTAATGCAGTGCATTATTCATATCATTCAACAGTTATTAAACAAAAATATCAAACAACTAATTTTCATTTTATTAGACGTTTGTTTAATATATTCTTAATATTTGTAATTAACACTCGATTGTTACCCAAGAAAAATATTATTTTATAAATTATATCAAATTATTTTATTGTATTTACTCTCAAAAGAAAACAATGAGTCAAAAAAGGTTTGGCAAATTCAATATCTCTTGACTGTTAATTTAACAAATTTTTCACATTTTAAAGTGTGTTTAGTTTTTGTATTAGTTAAACGCGTTAAAAAGTAGCTTCAATTGTGTTTAACTGCCAAAGAATAAAAAATCTTTAGATAAACGCTTCTTTCCTAGATTTTGAGAATATAAAAATGTACGAATGTATGTACGTTAGTGTCTCTTCCATATTTTATAACTTTATTAAATGTCATTTAAATTTAGCTTATATTTAATGTTACATGTCAAAAATAAACTATTAAAATTTGGCGGCAAAAGAAAAGAAATTTTGACTCAACCACGTACTTATCAATAAAAATGGACTTAGAAAAACAAAGAGTTTTTCGGCTAATCATGTCTTTTGATTATAAGTTACCGAATTTGAGATTTTTTTGGTTACTGTTTACCTCCGAATCAAGAATTTTAAATACCAAAAAATCTGGTTCATAGAAATGACAATAAAGTTCCAAATAAATGTTAAACAAAAATTATTGCCGAAGGATCTACAGAGCAAACCATAATATTTGCAAACCCAATTTCATAATTAAATTCTATATAAAATTTACATTTAATTTGATGATCAATCCATTATGTTATAATTTATCAAATCATGTAACCTTTAATATAGTGATTATGTTCTTAATTTAAATGCATTACTTATTTGAAATGATGCTGAAAAACTGATCATCTGATGATCAGATCAAATTCAAAGCCTTCATAACAATCCTTTTTCGATGATTATTCATAATTGAATTGTTCCAATACTAATATTTAATTATTAATTATTGAATACATAATTTTGAAAAAAGTTCAATTTTAAAGATTTGAATTTAAAATTATGATATATTTCTTGGTTTTATAACAAGATAAGACTTAAGTTAATAGATTATAAGATTATATATTTTTAATCAACAAATAGTATATTTAATTACACTTAATTACTAAAGATATAATGTATATAAATGAGTATTTTGAGAACTTTTGAACTAAATTAAAATATGTTGATTGTATAAAATCTAATTTTCAATTATATTAAATAATTCTTTATTCAAATCATAATCAAAATCTTTAATGATGTTAATTAATTAAAGCAAATTTTAAATAACTATTTTCAAGTAATTTTATTCTTTCAAAAATTGACTTCAATGGGCATTATTTGCATAATTTGATACCATAACTGCCAGAAATGATTTGAACTCTAAACTCTCATATACTGGTGCTTATAGTTTATTTTGAAAGCTAAAAAATGATGCATCAAATTAATTGTCTATCGACAGTTAGCCTCTGAACCTTTAAATATTTTTGAAGTTTTCATTTGATTTCTTATAGAAACCAGTTTTACCCTTTCAATAAAGCTTTACTTTAAATATACTTTAAATTTTGTTTAATGTTATGAACTCTTTATGAGAGCAGGAATTTAATGAGTGGATAGTATAATATATAGAATAATAGTTTCAAAATGTATGTAATGCATATGCATGTAAAACCTTAAAATTGAAATATCATATAAACTCTAACACAATAAGAATAAATACTGTATTTTAAGTATTATATAGTAATCTAAAATGTTTGTGATTAAAGTTGTTTTTATTATTTAATAACAATTAATTTGTTGGAAACCCTCTCCAATAATTGTTGTTTATTTAATTTATTTAATTTAACCCACAAAAAGATTTCAATATATATATATAAACTTATTTAAAAATCTATTTTTCAAAGACTCGATTCACTAATTCCTTGAAGTTTATAAACGGTTTGAATTTTCAATTTTGAATATATAATTATATTTATATAACTAGTTGAGCATATTGTTGAAATTGATATTAGGAACTACTAAAAATTTCAATTAAATTATTTACTTATCATAATTTTTTTGGGTTATATCATTTTTCAAGTCTTAAGTGTTTATAACTTTTGAATTCTTGATTTTTGTTGTTGAGTTCATAAGTTTAGCATTATTTTGAACATAAGAATAGTTTCATTGAGAAATAAAACAAATTTTAACTCTTAAACCTGACTCGATTTGAGGGTAACTTTACTAGTATTAGATATTGAATTTTGATTATCTCATACTTAAACATTAAATAAGTAAAAATAATTTTTGAGTTACAAAAGTTCAAATTTACTTTTTCCCTAAAATAAGTAAATTTTATTTTCTCTTTAAAGACTAGAATCAAACAAAATTGAATTAAAATTGCGGTGAAATTGTTTTATTCTTAAGCTGTGATCTGGTCTGACATATGATATTTTTAAAGCAAAGGAATGCAAATTACTATTAACACCTCCATGAAAATAGTGGGTTTTGTCTTTCAATACCTGCCAATTTGATGGGGGAGTGAAATGCATTGAACAGTTGTAATGCAAAAGCCGATATACACTTATAAAATTTAATTTACTGCTCTCGTCATATAATAGCATACTTTTAGTTCTAATAAAGTCGTAAGTGTAAAGCGTTGTTTTGATCGCACATGAATTTCACTCAAATATATCTTGTGATACTATCGCGGGAAGAATATTAAAGGGCTCAAGGCTTGAGATTGCAGTCTGTCGAGAATCGTATCGCCCATGAAGTAATACTCCTGCATTGCCACCATCACGACCTGACTTGCATTATACGGGAAATACATGAAATTATCACACTGGTGTTCTGACAAAGCCGGTTTTCACCATCGTATCCATTCTATAACATATATATGTTATGCGCATCCCTTTAGACAATCTTCAAAAATTGGAAACTTTTTCTTCTTTTATACTTATGTTTTTATAAACTTATCAGATCTCTCGACTCAGGATATAGTGATTTTTTATAGTATTTATGTTAAGCTATACTTATTAGTTAGAAATTTGTTTTTTTAATAATTAAATAACATTCACAGAAAATTTATTAAATTATTTTTCATATGACATATACACCTAATTTCAAATTCATCTAATTATAATTAAAAACAAAATTAAAGTCTCAATGATATTAACAAGTTTATGGAATTTACCAATTTTTCTAACATAAGTTTGATATAAATATAATACATTATTTAAAATATAAGACAACTTTGCTGAACTTTCAAGACATTGATATTTTTTAAAATTTTAAATACTAATAAAGATATTTCAAAGCCTGTAATTTATAAGTTAAATATATAAATATTAAATTTACAATATTTTAATTCAGGACTTGTTTTGCTGTCCTAAAGCTGGTCAGATGGCATTCTCTTATTCTGAATTTATTGACGACAAATAAAATAAAATATTTTATGATAGAAACAGAAATAAAGAGAAAGAATAAATGTCTTGAATTAAATGCATAAATGAAAATGCAGTAACACTAGAAAGAGCCGATTCAGCAAAGATTTATGTCATAAACTTGGAATTAACGAGAAGACAATTAATCACATGCCTTATTAATTAAATATATCAACACTCGCTCATCCTTACATTGTTTATTACTTGAAAACATCTGCACATTTTCACGCAACTGAGCTTTATATTATTAATGTGTTAAGTGTTGTGAAATATAAAGCAATTCCACACAAAATGCATAATATTTGCATCGCCTCATAATTGAATTGAAAGGTGGTTTAATTGATAATCACAAGCGTACTGCCACTTACAGGCTGTGTAATAACCCATAATTTTTGGGAATAGCAAATGCTTATTTGACTGGGTGTGAAGTCTAGTC
>JAQGCH010001920.1:0-14042 GCA_034699485.1 Nanhermannia elegantula | reverse complement strand
ATTAGAATATGGATTTTCCCAACTTTTCTCTCATAAACAGATATAGCGTTTATGAAAAACTTTAAAAATATATTAAACTAAAGTAAACTTTTTCCATTCCCTGCTTCATTTCTAAAAACTATATTCATAAATGAATTTCAAAAATTTATATACTATCAGTATCCTTAAACTATTGCTTCAAACCACTATTGATGATTTAGATATAATACTCAAAATTGGTCAAAATTTAACAAATACATCAAATTTCTAAAGTGTTGTAAGAATTGTCGATAATGTAAAAGCAATCAATCAATTCGAAAGTAAAGTTTAAATCTTAATCAAAAAGTAAATTCGAGTCTTGGCTTAATTTTTTATCCAAGCTTTGAATTCTTGACATCAAATCTTTCAAGAAAATAAAGATTTGTGAAAAAAGTTAAAGTAAAAGAACTACTTTATTATCATTATTAAATACAAGTTAGTATACAATTTCAGAAGAAATTTCAGAAATACTTAACTTTTTTGTTACGACTTTTACAATAAAAGAGAAAGTATTTCTGGAAAAAGTGCATTATTTTCTTGAGGGTAATACACAATGCGATAGAATTTATCATAAATATTATATATTGTATAAAAAAGTATAGTAAGTCTGGCAATGGTTGGATTTAAAATCATATTTTCCATTTCCAGATGTGAATCACTCCAGTCTGTCGTTTGTATGCAATAGTGATGAAGATTGTTATCAAAACAGAATGTACACGACATGTCGCGATAAACTGTGTACATGTAATCATGGATTCACTCGATCTGACAATAACACCTGCATTCAAACCGATAGCAATGTCGTAAATGATGATCATAATCAAAGCCAAGGTAAGCGCCAGATTGGATGAGCTATTTTTGCACATCTTTCTAATGGCTACTCATGGGATGTGAGAAGAAAAAATTATACAGAATTGTGAGCCGGTATACGGCATACTGTGCTATAAAAGCAGTTATTTATGTACTGGTATCACAAAATAAGATAAACAGCCTGTTATTTGTAGAGATTCTCACTTTTGATTTATGTTATTTTTGTTGGTATAATAAATGCTCACATTTTTATTGGATATTAATTAATAGCTATTTTAAGAGAATGAAAGAATGTTTATTCAAAATATAATAGGATTGTATTTTAATTAAGAATAGGATTTTAAGCAGCTCTTCATCTAAACTCTAGATGATAACCAACATATTCTGGTAAATGTAAAAAACAAATAAGTTTAGTATTTGGCAATTAATCTTATATGTTATCTAAAATATGCATTAATTGTACTGAAGCTGAACTTAACTCAAAATTAATTATCTCTAACTAATGATTGCCTATATTTTTCATTTTAGAGTTAGAAAATCTGAAAGATTTTTATTTTCATGGAAAAGTATATAATAATAAACTGATTAAATTTAATGAAAATAAGTGTAATAGACGTATACTGTACATATGCTATAAGACTTATATATCTTTCCTTTTTCTTCTGAGTCTTCCCTCATTATGAAAAGGTTTAAATTGAATTATTTTAAATCCGTGCAGAACTCTTAGTCCATAACATTAATAGTAAACATTAGGTTCTGTATATTGTATGAGATGTATACACGAATGTATAGGAGTTTAAGAGAAAAACTTCGTTAATAATTATTAAACAAATTAAATAATTAAAAATATTGGCTAATTTGTATATAGGCTCAAAAAACTAAGCTTGAGAAGGCAATGAGAGCTTAGGCATATAGCCCTTGAGTCTCACACTCAGGAAAGCTGTCGAGCTGTCACGCTAGCCTGTGTGCATCATTATTTACTATGACTGAGTGAATGTGTGTATTGATATATATTTACAATGTTAAACAGACTCAAATCCTTTATATTTCCTCAATTTAGAGAAGAAGAAATATAAAAAAGGATATCACGACAGCGCTAGTGATAGATTTTAGATTTCATTTTAAGCAAAGCTGTCATTAATGCAAAAAAATATAAATGTTTTTTTATCCACAAACTTTTGAAGCATAATAATGTGTGTGCATTGAGTGATTGATAAAGACAGAGTATAAAATATTGTTTTTTATTGTAAATTTGGCAAAATTTATTCAGCTTTCTGTTTTATTTTATAATTACAAATTTGTAATTTACACTGTCAGCTGATTTTAATCTTAAAACTAGATTTTTCAGCTGAAATACCACTTCCCTGCTTAGCAAATATATCTTCCATTGTAGTGTCTCAAAAATATTTTTATTCAAACTCATGCATTATGTATAGCATGAGAAGTGAAATTAGGAATAATTTTAACACTTAATTCGCAAAATTATAGGGTTTAAACTTTCATGATTTGCTTAATTATTATTTAGGAATCATTTGATCAGTGGTAAGACACACCTAATAGCTCTCCATATGAAATAAGTTATGATTAACATAATATACTATGTATTTTGTATATAATGATAAATGAAGAGCATAGAGTAGCCTCAGTTTAGGCTCCAGGTTCGGCTCGAGGGTCTTTTAAAAGGTTTTCGAGCATATACTCATCAGGCTCAGGCTCGGTGGTTATGAGACTAAGATTGGAGGCTAAGACTATTGAGTTAGGAGAGCCTGTATGTAAAGCATCACAGAAAAGATAATATATGTTTTATATTTTAAGCTTCTTTGTCCTGTCTTTGTCTATTACAGCATATACAATATTAGTAATATATACAAAACAAGCGTGCGGTAGTACATAATTTTTCAATAATGTAGAGCAGTGCTGAGCAACCTTTTTGCCTCGCGGATCATTTACACATAAATAATCACGTGGTTTTCATAGACCATAATGTTAAACTTGTGACTTGATGGCACTTTTTGAGCCTGAGGTTCTGAGGTTTAAAAACCATAGGCCCAGATTCTAATGTCTTTGAGCCTATGCTCTTCATTAATTATACTGCATATTAATAGATTAGATTAAACTAAACCAACAGCAAAGAAGAGACATAGAGTATAAAACATTGACAGTACAAAATACAGTAAAAAATATTCTAATTTATTATTGAGCTTTATATTTATCATTTCACCTATTATTGTGTTTGTAACGAATATTATAATTATAAATAAGAGAAACAGCAAAAAATTATCATAATTACTATTATTATCTTTAATCAAAATAATAATTGTAATTAATTAGGCTAATTAATTAGGTTATTAAAATGCAATTAATTTTTTCTTTTATTTCTCATAGCTTTTAAGCTCAGAGAACTTTAATTAAAATTATCAAAAATCCCAAATAAGTCATCGAATAAGAAGTAAAGTTTCAAATTATAAAGCATTGAAAGCTTTTAGTAAAATATTCGAATTAAATTGATTTTGTGTTAACTTAATTAATCGATCCAATCAAACATTAATATAATTTTTAAATGCACACTATATCTAAATATTTATTTTATAGACCGAAACGGTGCTGAAAAACATGATAGTAATGAAACAAATAAACCTAAATTAGATGGAACTCATATGTTGCCGATAATGATAGTTCTTGGGGTTATGTTTATTGGAATGTGCGTGGCTTTGAACTTATTTAGCAGGTATTTATCAATTTTTATTAATTCTTAGAACTAGTCCATGGAGTGCTTCAAATTCGCGGTTTAGTATTGTTGTGCAGGGCCTTAATTCCCTGCTCGCAAACACTTTCGTAAATAAATATAACTTGGGATGAATTATAAAATATAAGTTTTTGATTTTAAATCTGGATCATATTTATTATGATTTAAGATATAAACTTAACAAATGACAAAATTTGATTTAATTTTAATACTGAATTCTCTTCTAGAGCTCGTTTCAGAAATAATCGAAGCATTTTTTCAAATCCTCGCTTATTGAAATTGGGACATTCAAGCACTAAATCCAATACAAAACGAAGAACTAGTCCACCGAATCCTAATACTAGTCCACCCAATCCTAATATTATGGAGATTACAAATACTAGTAATACAAAGGAAGTCAACACTGATTTGCCTAAAAATGGGTCGTATGTCTCGATAGCTTTGGATTCTTAAAGTGTATCACATTTATTAACTTATTCATTCAATTATTTAGAATATTGTAATAAAAATATACAGAAGATTATTATAAATAATTAAAAAAACAAAAAAAATCACTTTCGTATCATTTGAAAAATCACTTTAAAAGTTGAGCACAAATATATTGCGCCTCTTTTTATAACATAGCAATTAATTAAAGGCATCATATCTGTAATTATTACTTAAATTTATGATAACTTATCTAAACATATGTATAATCTCTAAATTTTAGCCTATAGTCTATCAAAAATCCTGATCTGTAATATTCATGAAGTAAAATGTTTTATAAAATAAAGTTCATTAAGTTCTCAATAATCAGATAACATCTACTTTTGCCCTTTTAAATAAATTAAGCTTAAAATAGAAAAAATAAGGGATTAATTATTTTAGAGTTTATGTTAACATACAATACAATAGCCTTTAATGAAACACTGAATGTTATGTACATTATTTAATATCAGACAATGAGAACTATTTTTTTATTAAAATCAAACTATTTTTTGGAGCACTATTACAAATCCAGATGACTTTTTATTTATCATTCATAGAGAAATTGTTACGCACGGAAATACTCAAAGGAATATCAAACTCAATGACATATCATTTTGTAATAAAGGGCTGAAAATATGTAACATCGAAACCAGACTTTTATAAACAGTTATGCATTCCGTTCGTTCTTTCTTTAATTAAATCTATTCTTTCTTGGCTTAAA
The DNA here is from genome assembly GCA_034699485.1 of Nanhermannia elegantula. Classification (NCBI taxonomy): domain Eukaryota; kingdom Metazoa; phylum Arthropoda; class Arachnida; order Sarcoptiformes; family Nanhermanniidae; genus Nanhermannia; species Nanhermannia elegantula. The sequence goes on along the minus strand of JAQGCH010001920.1, from coordinate 9,279 downwards.
CTGCAGAGAAGTTATTAGTCTAATAAGTTTAATAGCAGTCAGATATGTTTTTTGTGATTCATACTTAAATTAATGCGATGTTCCACAAATAAATATCATTTTAATATATAATATGAATATATACAATATTAGTATTAAATTTTTTGAATTACATTCGTTATGAAATATAGTTTATTTGAGTTTATGATACTTGCCATCAAATATTTTATTCATAACAATTTTTTGGCTTAAAAGTATGGCTTTAATAATACAGTGCATATATGAATTTGGTGAATAAATATTAGATTTAGACGTATATATTGGGCTCAATTTTTTTGTATGAATTCAAGTTTGAGATTTGACTGTACAAAAAATTTTTAAAGGTTAAAAATTTTAAATTTAAAGTAATTTTCTTTTGTTTGATTTATGGTCAGGAAATACAATTTAATGCTGAAAATAAAAAAGTATCAGTTATTTTGATTGAATAAACCCAATAAATCAGTTTTGTTTTAGGATTAATATGAGATAAATAGATATATTATTAATCAGTTTGAACTTCACCTCAAACTATATTCGAAAGACGGAGTGATAGCAGAGAAAGCATTGTCTCATAAAAATAGTACTTTAAAGCTGACAAATAATGAAAACACGCAAATGATGACACTTTTAGTAGAGTAACGCTACAAACCTATCAATCAGGGCGTTTCTGACGATACAACAGCACTTCAGGAAAATAGATACGAAAAGTCTGTATTTCCCAAAATGAGCCCAAATACCATTTATTACCTGATGTGCTTATATAAGAAACTTATATTTATGTTTAGATAACAGAGAATTACAGCAACTCATGAAATAATATGAGCTTAATATTGAATTGCTTTTCATTTTCATGTCAAGGTTTTGAGGCTGAATACTATTTTAAACTAACATTGACACCAATTTTTGGTTATAGACATGTCATATAAAAAGATTGACTCAATATTCAGATATTGAGTGCCAGAGAATAAATTGAATGGAGTTAATGTCTACTCTTATAATTAGGAACATTTTATAATTAGTTAATGAAAGTTAAAAGAGAGAAAACATTGATAGTCATCAATAAGCTTAATATATACAAGTATTAAGTGAATTGTCTTATTTTATTTTATTAGGCACTATCAATTCATGCGGAACTCAATAAATGTTGTGAAAGCAATTAAGAGATGGAATAATATAAAGCTCTGTTAAAATTTAATCCTTACTAAATCTTAGCTCATGTATTGGCTCATCAATCATGCTTTGAATACACTTATAAGTAAAGCGTATAGATATGGATATGAAACAGCGTAGAAAATTACAATTAACGGCAATGAATGGATTATCAGCTCTTAAATTAGCAAAATTACATGTATTACACCGTATATGACACGCCTTATTGGTGAGGTATCATTCAAACGCTTTCAAAATGAGTTATAAAATCTACATTTAAGTCATTAAAATTACTTTTATTTTATTAGCTTAAGAAGTAAACGCATACAGTAATGTACAGTACAATCAACTTTTCAAATAAGGGTACTTTCAAAACAATAATACAATAGAAAACAATAGGCAATTGATTTCGTGTTCGTCAACAGAACAAAATGAGATGACCTGAAAATTGATTTTAATTTCTAAGCTCCATATAGTGAACATAGTATTCATTAACATAGAGTTCAATATTTGCTATATATGTAATACTTGACTTTGAGAACACGCGAATATATTCCTCTGTCGCTTAAACTCAATCTTTTTATATAATTATTTTCTGAAACATATAAATCCTCGAGTTTTACTACAGACACAAAATTTTGAAATCACTTCCGACAAATTGATGCCATTTATCATTTATTTTTCCAATCTTTGAATTAAGTCTTCTTCTACTTCTTCCACAGACTCATTGTTTCAATAAATAAATAAATTACAAATAAATCTAATCCACTGAATCACATCTAATCCATTAACATGATATACAGGAAAGTTGTCTTTCGAGATAAAACTCGAACATTGGAGTATAGCTTATGAACAATAAACTTTATTTATAGTATTGTAAAACAAGTCTAACTTATGAATTATGCAAAACAACACATTAAATAAATGAATCTTTAAATGAAATACAGTTTTAGGAATAGTTCAACTTTTTCTAAATTAATAAATTAATTCAAATATTTGATTATTTGAGGCAACACTTGAACACTTGTTTATTATACTGGTATGAGATCTGCTTTGTATCTGATGGTTAAGTGCCTGCTTGTGATGCACCAGTCTTTGAGCCAACATTACTGCCAGTATTTGCTGTCTGTGATGTCTGTGGTGTCTGTGGTGTCTGTGGTGACTGAGATGTGGCTGATTTGGCCGCAGAAGTAGGTGTTGAGCCTATTGCTGAACCGGTGTTGGCTTTAGGTGTTGTTGAGGCCAGTTTTGAGCCGATTGCAGATCTCTGTGAAACGGCTGTGGAGCTAAGTGTTGAACCAGAACCTGCTGTAGAACCTACTGATGATCCGAGTTGTGAGCCTTGATTCGAACTTTTTGTCTGTGAAGAGATACCTGAGCTCAGAGATACTGCTTTTGAGGCACCAGTTAATGAAAGAGATGAGCCAACACTCGATCCTGACTTTGAGCCTACAGTAGAGCCTATATTAGAACCAGAAGTTGAACCGACGGCTGATCCAGAACTCGATCTAATTGCTAACTGTTTCGAATCCATAGCAGATCCAGCTTTAGAAGAAGCGCCTGTTTTAGAGTCTGTCGTATGGCCAGTACTTGACGCGACTTTAGATCCGGTCGCTTCGGCTCCTTCTCCAGCATTAGATCCAATCTGAGAACCAGCGGTTTGTGATGGTGTCGGTTGTGCTGATTGTTGTGCAGCTACTCCTTCAGCTATAGATCACAATAAATAAAAAATAAAATATTTATATTAAATGTTTCACTCATTTTCAATATATGTTTACATAATTCATAAACTCATTCATCAATACTTACGCTGTGCTTCCGATTCTGGTGGGTTTTCAGCCGTTTGTTTCTCTATAATAAAAGAATTAAAAATAAAACAATTAATTCTAATGTTAAACATAACTACCATTTGTAGAATTACTTACTTTCTGATCGTCCGCAACAGTTTCCCATCTTTTGTTACTCAGAATTGAATTCAATTTAAATCAGAGCTTAATAAACAGTTTTTACTCAAATTTCGGTTTAACTATTATTTAGTTTTTTAACGTCATTTTTTTAAATCAAAAAATTAAGATAACAATAAAAGCTTTAAAACATTAAATTCATTTACTTTAACAATAAAACATTTAAAACTCTCTAAAAAGTTAAGATAAGTTTTTGTAACAATAAAAGGCTTCTCCCTCGACATCTAGTGAAGACTCGAACTCTATTTGTCCGATTTGTCTCGAGTGGTCATTATAGGTGTCCGGTATGTCGTGAGACATACGCAAGAATTCTATTTAATGTTCGATCCAATACTGAATACGAGGAATTGCCTGTCGAGTGCCGACAGCAGCACAAGAAAGTATGAGTATTGTTATAACATTTGGTTCTTTTGGGCTACTTTTTACTCCACAGGATTCGGGACTTAATTTGGATAATATTTTGACTCAATTAAGACATAACAGTCATTTGAATCAATGGTATGAGTCTGACGATGAACTCGATTAGGGATTCTGTTTCATAAAAAATCTTATTTTAATAAAAGTTTTATGAAAATCCCAAAAGTCATTCAGCATTTTCATAGCTTTTCTGAACTTTAAAATATCCAAAAACAATACATTCATTAAAAGTTTAAGTTTATTATGTGTTTATTCGTTTCGCTTAAGAGTATTACATGAAAAATATTTTATGAAATTTGAATCAAATTTTGGAATATTCAAGAATTAACAAACATTTGAATTAAATCTAGAAATTGTTGGCAATTATTTTTGATTAAACAGAACTTAGTTCATAGTTTATAATAAAGTTTAACGTTTTTTATATTAAGCGGTAATTTAATTGTTTTATCGAAACGCCGATAACCATAGATATTAATAATTAATATTTGTTTAGCATCAAAAACAACACGATTTGTGATAGTTTTGCATTCAATTTGTTTATCAATTTTATACCAATTCTGCGGAATATTAGGTTCATATGATTCTGAAGTGCAAACAGAATAATTGAGTGTTTGATTGCTATCCATTTGAAACTCAATTTCCAAACAATTGGCAAAAACAGGTTGTGTCAAACGAATCAAATATGAAGTTTCGAAACCATATTTCACATAATTATTAAAATTAATGTTTAAATTCACGAAAAGCATTCTTTTGAGCACAGAATTAGTCAATTCATAAATTTTGTTAATTTTCTTGAAATATAGTAAACAAATAGAGTCTGATTTCAATAAATAGTCTTCTGTCGGGAAAATACAGTTATTATTAGTTTTAAGCGGGTTTTCAGTGAATCCATATTTCAATAGATTATTGTCACAAAAATGCACACAAAAGCTGTCGAAATCATCATTAACTTCAGACTTGACGCCAATTATACGAATAGAACTAACTATAAGTTCATCGAAATATAGTTCTTGAGCCGCAAAACACGGATATTTGGAGAAATCGATTATTAAAATCCATTGAGAATTAACACAAACTTCACAGTAATAATAGACTAATGGCTGAAAATAATCATTAGGACTAAAATTCAATTTAAACTTAATGTAATTAATTTTGGTCTCAACCGGAAGATTGAAAGTAATTCTTTTGGCTTCACTTTTGAAGATTGGAAATAAAGTCAACGAAACTTTGATCTCATCGATATCGCACTCATTTGTGGCAAAAATAATATTTGGCTGAAAGCAAACCCGACTTTTGTCGACACGATTTCCAGAATTAATTTGATTTAAAGCATTTTTTAAGTAAATACTATTGAAAAGTGGACTCTCTTTCAGTTCATATTTGATTGCAGTTTCATTGATTAGTGAAAGACGTATGGTTTCGATGAGAGGTGAGTACAAATCAGACCTTTTCACCAATTTTTCAATACATATAAAGATCAGAATTTCTTTTACACCAAACGAATCGCGACTTAAAATATTAAATATTAGTTCACAAGACAATTGACTTTGAGTTATGTATTGAATCACTTGATCCGCATTTTGATCCAAGTGTTTGAGACATAATTCGCACATAATTTGCAATTTGAAAAACACAGACTTGTTATAAATGAATAAAATGTGCGAAAAACTCATTAAATCTGCGATTCGGTCTAAACTTTTTTTAAACTTTTCGGAAATTAATTTTTCGATTTCAATGAACTGATACTTATTGGCAATAATTATAAGTTTTAAGAACTCTTCACTTGAGTGCAAAGAATTGAAAAGTTGTTCGCTTTTATGCATATTATGCGCAATACTGATCACTGTTTTTAAAGAATTTGAATCCAATTCTGTTATTACTATTTGAGTACAAATCGATTCTTTCATTCCTGAGCTGAACATAGCCTTAAAATAATCGCTTTTTTCAATCAATACTTCTTTCACTGCTTTTTATTGAAATTTTAAAAAATTAAAAATAAAATAATTACAGAATTTAAGAGAATTAAAAGAATTTATAGAACTCTTACCCGGAATTGTTTGCATTCCGACCAATATTTCTAAAGATGTGTCCAAAGAATTCATAATGAATTCGATTTAATTAATGAATGGTTTGAATTATTGTTTTTAATTATAATTATTTTATGAATGGATTCACAAAATTATAAATTATTACTAATTATGAGTTGAATTCGCAGCGAATATAATGAGTCCTTAATTATGAAGCAATTGATTGTTCAGAACATAAGTTCTAAAGAGAGCACAAAATTGTGTTTCATTTTGAGCTCAAATTAGTTGTTATTAAACTAAACAATAATTAAATAATAAATAATTACTTTTATTTATATTTAAACAATGGCTTCAAATGTGAATATTAATGAAATAACAGCCATAACAATGATTACAACCGAAAGACTTCACCAGAAATGAGAATAAGATAACGGAAAACATAATTTAAATGCGATTTTGGGTCAAAACAAACACAAACTCAATGTCAAAGTGGAGACCAATTAATGGATTCATTCATTTAATGACTACGTATACGGACCTAAAGCCTAAAGATATAAAACTCATTATATAAAGCCTTTAATAGAACCCAAAGACAGACCCGAAAACATTTCTCATTTATATCTAAAGGAAAAGGAATTTACTTCAGACAGAAAAAAGGCAAATAATATTGGAATCTATTCTTCAGAAATGTTTTAATATTAAGCGATTGTATCTCAATATTAGCACTGATTTTGAAACAATTGAAATGATTGCTAAATGTTGTGAAGAATTGAATGTTTGAGTTTAGGGAACATTTTGTTGGAGTCAAAAGAATGGGTCAGTTGTTCTCTAATAATTCATTTGGCAATTGAGGGCTTCGATGAGTATGAAAATCGTGACAAAATCGGAGATCTATCGAGTCGTCTGTCATCACTTCAGAGTTTAAAAATATGTCATTACTATTATCCTAATTTCTTGCGTATAACCCGCGGGTTATACAAGAAAAAAAGTTGCCTTTTTGAAAAATGTAATGGTGCGTTTTTACGCTGGGTGCGTGCTATACGTGAAAATATTTACTTTTTATGCAAATTATTGAAATTTATAAGATGCGGGTTATACAGTGTTGCGGGTTATACGCAAGAAATTAGGGTATATGGAAAATACTCTGAATTCTGTTAGGAGTGCACTAACTTCGTTCTCACTCAGGCACGTATTGTCTTTGCGTAGGATTCAAAATAGTGAACATTTAACACAAGAAATTCAAATTCATAGTCAATCAATCGATGCTCTAATGGTTCACACTCAGAGTCATATCAGACGATTAAATATACATTTTTATCATATTTCGGAACAAATGTTTGATATTATTTGCAAAATGTCAGCTCTGACAGAACTAACCATTAATTGTGCAAACCTTTCGCTCACATCTATCTTAAAGTTGAAATCACAGAAAACATTGATTTCACTTTCGTTAAATCATTTGGATCTCAGTTCAGATGAATTTATTGGGTATAAGGATAGCAATCAAAGTACGTTCTCTTCGCTTATTTGTTACTTCAAAGTCAATCTATTCCTTAAGTTTATTAACATATTTGCTTTTAGAAAATTGGATTTGAGTGCTGTAACATTTGACTGCGACTGTACTCCATTGGATTTCCCGAACATCTGTTGTGTTCAATGCAATGATCAATGTTTGAATGGGTTAACAAACATAAAATCAATCAAACACTTGAATATAAGGCGTACTTTTGATTCAAGATTTTGGAATTCATTAGAAAATTTGCAAAGTTTGTAATGCATTGTAATGATTCACAAAAGTTATTCAATCACATTAAAAGTATTGCCCACAGAAGTGATTCACAATTATACTGATTAGCTGCAGAATGTATTATAGAAGAACAGGTGATCTGATCCAAAGGCATTCAAAGAACACTTACCGCCAAATGTTGACTTCAGATATGAGGAACCGCTTAAATAAAACGCACGCGATTTTACACAAAACAATTTTGAATCATTAAAAGTAATTATATATATAATTTAATTATTTTTTTAATCAATTGTGTGCTCAAAATTCAAATGTGTTATTCTTATAGTTTGTATACTAGAGCTTTTGCATTCTAAGAAGAATATAACTCTCAGAAAATAATGTTTTTAATGTGTTTTAATGTTAAAAGTTTTTAATTCATTATTTAAAAGTTCAAATATTTTTTGTGTAATATTTTATATTTTGTAAAAAATATGAAATTATAACAAAATTTCTATAATAACGCTCACAGTCATCACCGCACCTAATATTCTGATCGTGATTCACAACAATAATTATAAAACTTTTTGAATGCGTTCAAAATTGTTTCAATGAAATCTCGTTTGGTATTCAAACTTCGTTTTTATTGTTCAGATTCTTTGTATAAAGAATTAGGTTTTCATAATTATAATGATTTCTATGAGAATTTGTTGGTATCTCTCATACACAGGGTATGAGTGAATCAAAATTATTAATTCTTTACAGTTACTTTAGTCTCAATATTAAGGCTTAAGAATAATTTATGACAGCAATCATATTAGTTATTATAGTAATCGTTATCATCCTTTGGATTCTTCTCAACAAATCTAATTCTAAACCAAAATTGATTCAAGATTTGGAGTCATTGATAGTGAAACAGATATAACATTAAAAGCATCGGAATATTCTATCAAATGATTTTACTATAAACAAAATTATTATTTCAATGAAAACATGTTTTTATTGTTTTTACTACAAATAGATAAATATGAGATGAATTGTTATATCACAGAAATGTCAGTTCAATACAAAATTTGTTTATAATTACAATACAATCATAACTTATAACATTTATATTGCATTAAAAAATTTTGGATTAAAACTAATCTTAATTACAGTACAACTGGTCTGAAGAACATATCAATAACTGATTCTCAACTGATATGCGATTTTACATAAAACTAAACTAATATTCAATACAAATAACTGATAAAACAATTGGTAAAAAATACAATAATTTAAACCCAGAAATAAATTGCATTCAAATTTACAATTAATTAGACTGAAAGTAATAATAATATAATTAATTAACCAATAATTCTAATGCATTGCATAGAAAAGAATAACAATTATCTAAAATAGAAGTTTATTAATAAATAGAAAATATTAGAAATGAAAGAAAGAGTAGAACAGAGGGGAAGTAGAGTTCAGTTGCATTTGACAGCATTCGCATCACAATTGGCCATAAAATTGAAAATACAATTTCCAAAACCGCTGAAACACAACAAGAAGACCGCGATCGCGAACACCAGCGAACAGATAGTGCACGGCTTGCGCTGCAGGACATACCCGATCAGGTACAGGCTCACGAACATCACGTGGTTTTGCAATAGTGTCGGGTTTGTTGGCTTTGGAATCAGTAGCACAGGAATTAACCATTGAAGACAATACATGATTAACAGTATATTTCGATTATTATTATTATTATTATTATATAATTGTTATGTTATTCTGATATCAATACTCTTTTAGTCTTCTTTACAACGCATTCGCATTCAATAATAGCCAATAATTTTCTCAATATTTGTCGTTTTTATCATTCATTTATTCAATTATTGTTTAATTTAATTATTATATTGTTATTAATTGTTGTTATTATTATTTATTTATTATTATTTTAAACAAACGACGCATTCATTTACTCATAAACACAGACATCGAC
>JAQGCH010001919.1:0-14051 GCA_034699485.1 Nanhermannia elegantula | reverse complement strand
TAATGTTACTTAAATAATTCTAAAGATAAAAGTTATGTTTAGTAAAGATGTATGCTTAAGGATAAACTTAAAATACAAAAATTAGCCGCTAAAGCTTTAATTCATAAATATGCCCTAAATCTTTGTCATTATAATCTTATCTAATACTACAAAAAATATAATTTCACAATACTTTTAAAGGTGGAATTTTTTTGATAAACACATTAATTAAAATTGATTTTCGTGAAAAATTATCATTAATTCTTTAATTGAGTTTCAATTTCTTATATTATTGAAGAAAATAGTATATTAGATATCAATTATTGAATAATATATTAATATTCAGCTAATTTTTATAATATTTGAATGCAATTTTCAATATAGAACGGTAAATAATTAAAATTAATTTATTTAAAATGATAAAGTAATGAATATTTAAAACACACCCGCAACTATGGAATTAATGATGTATTAATTTGGACACTAATTTATTTAATGACTTTATATAAGCAACTTATTTTTTTAATAACGTTTCTAAAAAATTATTTAACAAGTTTTAGTTAGAGTGACTAACCGCCCAGATTTAATCTGGACTGTTCAGATTTCATCTGGAATATCCAGATTTGAATCATAGCTATTTAAAAAAAATAGTGCTTGGTCTCCCCTTTGAGTTTTTCTCAAAATAAGAATTTATCAAAAATTATCCTTTGGTCCCCCTTTTGACTTTATAAGCTGTCCAGATTTGGACTTCATAAGACTTGGTCACCCTAGTATTAGTTGACATGTTTTACATAATTAATGTATTGTGAGTGTAGAACAATAGTTAGAAGATATACTCAAAAAGTACTTTATTGAATGCAATACGCTATTCAAGCAAAAGTTGAGAAAATGCCTTTTGATGCAAGTAAAAAATTGCCTGAAAATATTATTTTAAAATCAGCTGAAACACAATTATATAGAATAGGATTGAGTTTTGAATCATATGATTATGTCATTAGAAGTAATTATATTAACCCAAAAATTATTTTTATCTGTTCTGTATCATCATTTATTAAACTTATTATACCTTTATTACTGTCTGAATATAATAATTATATGTTTATATTTTTTGGCGACTTTATTCATATTTTATTTAAGGATAAACTTTTTTATATCGCTGGAATACTTTTGGTTTCATTATCACTTATATCACAATCAATTTATTATTATAACTATAAGAATGACATAAAACCCACTTTTCTTAAAGTATTTGAAATGATGTCGGGTTTGGTTTCACCAAAAAGTATTGGTCTCACAAATAAAGAACAAATCTATAAATTGGTTAAAATATCAGGAATTTCTTTTTCTGTTTGCAATTTTTTCATTAAAGCACTTTTTATTTCCAGTTTCATTATAAGCACTGCCCCATTCATTAATAACTGTTCAATAGTTGAGTTTATTGTTTTCGTTATTCCTAACAGTATTTTATTTTCAATAACTTCATACTTTGTCCCGTCTATTATTTTCTATCAAAGCTTTTATTTTAATATAATTTGTTATTATATAATAATTAAACTCAAAGAATCCAACGAAAGAATTTCAGTAATTATTAAAAACAAAAGAAGATTAAATATAAGATCATTTAAATTAATACTTTGTTCATTGGGTTCAATATATTCTGAGATCAATGAATACAACGATACCTTTTGGTCCAAATACCTGCTGTCAATTTGGTTTATAATTGGAATTGTATTAAATGCTTTGATATTTGATATTATGTTCAATAAGACTAATCTATTAATAAAATCAATATTAATGATAACATTCATTTCTTTTGCGGTAATTTTTATTTTAATCCTGAAAATGAGTTCTGCAGTAAATAGAGAAGCGAATAAGTCCTATATATTATTGAATAGCTTACTGCTATCTTATGAACAATCAATATCTAATAGACGATTATTTGGCTATTTCTCGACTAAAATTAAGGTCAGTTTTTGATTTGTTTTACTGAATAGCAATTGATTTTAAATATTTCACTTTTACTTAATTAATAGTTAATGACATTCATTGAAAGAGTTGGTCAGAAAAGAGTTGGATTTTGGTGTTGGAAACTATTTATTATAAACTATTTCAAGTGCTATGAAGTAAACATTTTTTTAAAAATATATTAATTTAAGTACCAGGTACTTAAGGATATAAATAGATTTTTAGTTTCCTAAGATACAGGTATTTACTTAAGGTATTAAAAGAAAACACTTACACATAAATTTGATAGTTTTGCTTGTTTCAGGCAGGGGCTAAACAGGCAACTCTTTAATATCTCACGAATGGTTAGGTAGATCAATTTGATATTTGGCTTATATGTGAAGGGTACTAAGGCAAACATTTCGTCCATAGGTGTCAAAGTTGTGGCAGTTGTAATTAGTTAGGTAAAAGCTCAAAAGCCGCCCTTTACAGTTTTTGGGCGGTTGCCGACCTAATTATATCTTCATAACTTTGACATCTAAGGATAAAATGTTTCGCATACTTGCCAAATATAAAATTGATACACCTAACCCTTCTTGAGATATTAAAGAATTGCCGGTTTAGCCCCTGCCCCTGTTTCACGTCCAAACCAGACTTCGCAAAGGCATTCAAAATTTTGAAGCTCATGGAAGGGGCTACTATTGGGAATTTAGAAATCAAAGGGAGGACTAAAACAAAAATAAAAAAGTCCATCAAACCTTTTCCCCCTTTGTTACCTCCCCCCCCCCCCCCCACTTTGTACCTAAATTCGGTCCAATATTCCATGGCTACACCAGTTAGACGAAGTCTGCTCCAAACAGCTAAACCCAAATCGCTAATACATAAACACTCATTTTAAATTCCATGAAAATAACTAATCAGGTTGATTTGAAAAATTAAAGGTTTTGATGAAAATTTGAATACTTTTATAAAACGTCTATTAAGAATTTTTTGGATTGAATTAAAATTTTAGGTTCCACCTTTGCGGCTTCGGCCGTCCAGGAAAAGTACAAACCGCAACCTAAATAACAAGATTTTAGTTTGCGAAGCACTTGATTTAATCATTAGCTTAGCACTCTACGATGCGCTTGTTGGCCAACCTAACCTAACTTAACCAATCTAATTTTATATTTTTATATAAAATAACAAAATTTTCTGTTAGGTTAGATTAATCAATAGGCTTCTTTTTATTATAATTTTTAGCAAAGTGACGTTTCTTCAAAATAGTGCTATTTATGTTTTATTTAAATTATTCTTTTATAAAAAAAATAATATTTTCAACAGATTATTTCATTTAATATATTGGCATTCTTAAAATTGGTTGAAGTATTCTAAAATAAATATTGCGATACAAGGATTTTAGCATTAAATTAATAAGAGATTTTACGTAACAACTTTAAAGTCATTCCTCATAATAATAAACAAAAATTTTCGTCGATTTCGGTATATATTTCATGAAACTAATATAAAAATAATAACATTATTAAAATCTGTTTGGAATATTCATGTGTATTTCAGGATTTATGTATCCGTACTTCTTTGGCAAAGCGCATGGATTTTAAAAGGATTGTTAATGGAATTAAATCGACGCAATATGTATCGTAAAACATATTAAAATTTATTTAAGTAATTAGATAGAACAAATTGTTTTAAATATAAAATTACACTGTAATATAAAATTTAAAACTTTGAATTGTTAAATATTTGAATTTTAAAATAATCATTACAATAAATAAGCAGGTGTCTAGGTAGAATACTAGTTTTTGCACCATTGTATTCGTAATAGATCCTTTAAATTTAATATTCTTTGTGTTTATTGAAATATTCCTTAGCTTCACTTATTAATCTGAATGAATGGCAGTGAGTCTTCTCCCATCTAAAGGGATGTTGAGTTGAGTCAAATTTTGTTACTTTTGTGTGACAATACTCTGTCATCTCTAGCGTTGCCAACCGTACCGGAATGGCCGGGACAGTACCGAAATCGACTTGTGTGTCCCGGCCGATGGGATGGGTCTTCCCATGTATGTCCCGGAATAGAATAATAGAGCCGTCATTATAAGCATTGCTAAATGTTCCGTTATATTTGTGTCCCGGAATGTCCCGGGAAAAATTGATAAATATACTGAAAGTCAAGGAATTCCACAGAGAAGAGTTGGCAACGCTAGTCATCTCTGATAAAATTTGTTTACAATAATATTAATGCACTCAAATTATATAAGCGAAGGTATACTTCTCTCAACAAAAATCCGGAACCCCTGGTCATGGTCTAACTTCCCCTTTTCAGGTTTATTATAATAGCTAATAGATATATATCCAGTTACTGCAATGTATACTAATTCCTAAACCAAATTTAACAGGTTTTGTCCCCAAAAGTAGTAAACGACACTTCCTTACATTGTATTGGTATATGCGTTAATAGAAATTACATCGTATGCATAGTAAATAAGTAATGACTTTTAAGGGTCAGATATTGTCACTTAAAAGTGTAAAGTCGTCTCTTACTCATAATGTAATTGCAATTAACACATATACCAATACTATGTAAGAAAGTGTCTTTTACTACTTTTGGGGACAAAACCTGTTAAATTTGGTTTAGGAATGAGTTTACTTAATACAGTATTTATAAGCTACAAGAGTAAATGGATTTCTTTTATACATTATACACGTTTTAACTTATATTTACTTATTTCAGTTTACTTAGGTACCCAAACAATTCTAGAATTTTTGAGTTTTAATGGAATTTTCTTTCAACACTAATGAAAATTAGATATTTCTAAAAACTACAAGTAGCATGGTTACATAATACTTATTTTATATTCTGTGAAGCAGATTTTTAAAGGCTGATATTTTTTGCATTTATTTTTGATAAAAGGCGTGAAAAGTTAAAAATTTATATTTAATTATAGCATAAAATGATTATTATAAAAATACACATCTCTAAAAACACTACAAAATTGATTGAATACATTATAATACATAAAAATATTTAGTTAAATATTTGTATTTGCTTAAACTAAAAAACATTTAATTATTAAATTTAATTTCTAGATTTATTTTTTTGTCAACATTAAAGAAAGAATCTAATTAACCAAAATAATAAATACAATATCTCTCCTCAATTGAATGGAAATTTGTTACAGTCTGACCCGGTTATTGGCAAACCCGGTTATTAGCAACTCATTTTTACTGCACCGACGAGTTGCTAATAACCGGGTCAGACTGTATAATGATTGTTGAGCTTTTATTCAAATATTTTCACAAGCCAATCAAGAATCACATCGAAAAACCCATTTATTGCGCCTTTATCAAGTGAACCTCCCATGCGAATTTTATTAATTACGTAAGCAAGGACATCCATTAGCCACTGTAAAATTTCCATGAAAAATTGATCGACTTGAGCCCAAAATTGATGTGCTTCATCTCGTTGCTGTGGCGACATTTTATTGAGAAAGTTTTTGACTTCATTTCCTTGCTTGTTAACATTTTGAGTAAATGTATCGAATAATTGTTCAATCATTTTCTGGTTTCTCTCCCTCGCCTCTTTAGTTGAATTTATCTCTAGAGAAATATCATCTCTTGCTTTACAAAATAAATTCTCAGCAATATATTTAGTTCGCTTGACAAACTGAGGCAGGTTTGGCCTGCAAGCTGCCAAATTTTCGGCCGTAAAATTCAACTGTATCCGTAATTGTGGCTTCGCCTCACATAGGTCTTGTACGGTCAAAACTTTATGTTCGATATATGCCATTGTTCTTTAATATACGGTTAAATATGTTAAAATAATTCTGAATATCTTTTAATAATAATAAATAGTCAGATAATACAAAAATTAAGCGTTATTAAGATTTTTAATTCATAAGCTTAATAGTGAAGAAAAACATTTATAATGTTAAAATATTTTTTAACTATGCATTAATTTAAATTGATTTATCTTTTATATTTAAGTTAAATATCTTAATAAAATAGTTGAGATAAAGCATTTTTATTAATTACAATTTATAATAAATCTTATCAATTACATAATATAAAATCAAATCAATAATTACCTGATTCTCTAGGTTTTCAAGCAATACTTTTTTCTTAAATTTTAAGTTAGAAATGTTTGAGCTCAGTTAAACTCAGCTTTTAACTTCCTTAACTTTAACAGTCAGCTTCAATTAAAAGACTCAGAGATAAATTTTCTTACACTTGAGCTTAAATAGAAAATTTTAATTTGCGCAACATTAGTTTATTTCAACAAAAATCCTACGATTTTTCCTAAATAAATTTTAAGAAAGTAGGCAACATGTTTTTTTAGAAACATTTATATATATATATTTGACATTGATATTCATAGGCTATTTTCAAAGTTGCTATGCAATGTAAAACTTATAAATAATTCTTTCAACTAAATCATGCTATATTTATTGTTATCATAAATAAAAATTCACCAACTAGATTATTTTTTAAATTTTTCCTCTCTATTTTCAATAAAATCAATATCTGATAATTAATTAAGTACCTACAGTATATATATATACTTTAAAATTGAAGATATATCTTATTTTTAAATACTATCTTCGAATGTTCGTTGTATTTAACTCGTTTGTAAACATTTGAAAGTTTATTAATAACTTTTCGAGTTTTTACAAAAATTCTTTTTAAAATGCTTATAATAATATATATTTATACACACTCACTACACAAGCAGTAAACAAAGTATTACATCTAATAGAGCAATATCCTTTTTTAAATATTTTGTTCTCTAAGACTGCTTAAGTAATATATGTTTAAGAATTAGTTCATAAAAATTTAATTTGTAACCTTTCATATATTAATATACTTGGCATGTCGTATATCAGTTTTTGATTAAAACGAGTAATAATTTTAAAAAGCTTTTAGTTATTAACTATACAATTGTTAAAATTTTACATTAATTTAAATGGACTAATTTTATCAATAAATTACCAATGTTAGCAGTAGGATACCTTTTTACGATATTACTGCTCTAATTATAGATACAACTACTAATTTTGTATGCAGATATACTACTTTATACGTCCTACGTATTTGCTCTAAACCCTCTAAACATGCTTTCTTTGGATAGCTTTCAATGAAATGCACAATCATTTACAAACACATTCATTCATTCTTTTTAAAAATACATTGATTCACAAATTTTTATGTTTATCTGTGAAACGTAATTAAAATTTGATTCATAACGTGTTATTATTTCTTTAACAAGGCTGAGGGTATCTTTAAATGCTTATGTTTCGCAATTTACAGAGCTATAGTTTAGATACTTTTATAAGAACAATATGCTTTGTGCCTCTAATGTTTTTAAGTACATTTACGCCAGATTTAAAACAATTCACTTTACAATCAGTATTGATTTTATATTTTTGCCATTTTAAGAAAATTTAGAGATTCTATTGTTTTCTAAATTCTATAGAAATTGTACACAAATCATAACAAGACTTAGGGGTAACCTTTCATCGATGTAAGTAATGAATTTTTTTCACAAAATATGAATATATAATATTGTAACATAAAGTATGAATATACTTGTTTTGTTACACAACAAGAGTTAAAAAGTATATTTATAATGATTTTCAAGCATATTAAGTGTAAAATCACAAAATACTTCACATTTCTATAATTATGCACATAATCGCAAATCAAATAAGCTCAATTCAACTCCATTGGTAAAATGCAATATTTGATTAAATCTAACTTAAGGATAGGATTAACAATCAAAGACACCGAATAAGGAGCTCTCATAAATGAATCATAAATTTTATTCTATCTAAATATAAACTCTTAATAATTGTAAACATGCTCAAAACATAAAACAATACCAGTGAACTTAAAATAGTTTAAAAATAGGTTAAATTGTGAAATATCCCTAATAATAGTTTTGGACGCTTTTATCAAAATACTACTCAAATATTTAAACACAAAATGAATCTATGGTTTTAATTCATAAATTTGTATGATTCAAATTTTAAAAGGCCTTAAAACTGAAATGAGTCGAGCCTTACTTGTTTAATAAATATATATTATAATGAGGGCTGTGAAATTAAATAAAATTTGGACCTATACTAATACAATACTAATAGATATATAAATAAAAGTTTTTTTTAAACCGCAGTCATAATTATGTTTAAAATTGAATACTTTTTAACAATTTGCAAAGAACAGGTAAAATTTTGACATCTGGAGAGACTAATTATACAGCTATTATTGTTTATTATATCTTACAAGTTAGTATTTAGTATACTTATATAGTATATAAGTGTTTATTATAAAATTTGTACAGTATTATGTAATTTCCTTTAAAAAATTTTTTAAACATGTGTATTAAAGATTATGTGTTTAAAAAATTTATAATTGAGTTCAATTCTTTTATTTAAAAGTTTGTCTTTAAATACATTAATAATTAGGCTTAAAATAATTATTAATTGCTTTCTAACAATTTCCAAATTGCACTGAACTTCCAGAAGATATTACTTACGCTCAATTATAATATAATTAATTTTGAATTTTTTATATTTCCTATAAAAATAATTATTGCAACTTATTTCAACATAAAGTATTTTTGATTTACATATAATACGTTTTCGGGCACCGCTTATCCTTTGCGCAATGCTGATAAATAGGCTGTTAAAAATACTGAATATGTGGCCCGCATATAGCAGAAGAAATAGCACCGCCTTGGGTTTGAACCCGGACCCTTCGATCCGACCCGTCAACTTAACGCGACGCACCACTCCTTGCTTCACATATAATATTACACTTAAAATTTTCAATGCAATATTTGTGGTTATTTTGTAATCATTTAATTTATTTCGCATATTTATCAATCTTAATCAAATTTTGTAATTATTTTGTTTATTTGCTTTATTACTAACTTTAACAAACAAATAAAACAATCCATACATAATCGTGGATTATGACAGTACTCCGAAAATATAGTTTATTCGAAATTTTTATAGTCGGCTTCGAAACTTAACTTCTATACATAATATATAACACCTGAAAATATATGACAATCAATTTTTTACAATATCGAATAAATATGTCTTTTTTGTAAACAATTTATATAACTTTAATGTTAGAAATGTAATAAATTTATCACTAAATATAAATTTCTTATATTTGGAAAGTGGTTAGATCACAAAATTCTCAGGATGATAACAACTTAAAAGCACATTTTTTTGCAATATATCAAAACAAACTTAATTTTGATGTAAATATAGACTATTTATTATGGACCATAATTTATGGCATACAATAATTTTAATTCCTTTCTTTTTAGCTTAATTAACATTTATGATTTATATAATATATTGTTTAATAGATTTTAGTATTATTGTGTTTTTGTTGTCCTTATAAACTTTAATAATTTGTTTTTTAAACAATTTATACTTTAGAAACTATTTAAAGGGGGACTCCCATTAAGACATTGTGCGTGGGCAAAGGCCTCCTATGCCAATCAATTAATAGCTTATACAGTGCTGCATATGTGGTCTGGACAGACAAAAGACAACAATACCTGGTCTTACTTTCACTAATTATTACTATGTATTAGTACAATAATTAGAAATTAAATGAAATTCAATATAAATTATATTAAAACACTTATAAAACATCTTCGAATTCACGACAAGCACTCACCCTATGGTGTAATAATAAAGGCATTCGTACCTAGATAAGATATTTGAAATTATATTTAATAATCTTATAATTATAATAAATTTTCATTTTATATCCTTGCATTATACAGTAAAAGCTCAATATAACGAACCTCGATATAACGAACAGCTCGTTATAACGTACATAACCGAAATTCCGTTCGGCTATTAACTTAAGCTAAAATCCATTCGATATAACAAACCGCTTGATTTAACGGACAAAAAATTTTACCCCTTGAGGGTTCGTTATATCGAGCTTTTACTGTATTAATTTTTTGTACCTGTAATGATATTTTTTATGAGAATTTATACATTAATTTATTGCATAATTTTGCTATCTATAAAAAAGATATAATCTGTAAATTATAAATTTTAAAATAATCATTAAAAGCAAATAATTTTTGAATATTATATTTTCTTTAAAAACTTTATTTTGCAAATTATTTGATGCTATTATTTATTTTGCTATTAAACGCGCGATTTTTTAAGATATAATATATTATGGAAACATAATATTTAAATGTTTACAATTAAAAAATATATCACATACTAACTGTCAATTATTAACATATTGAAATTGAAATGAATCATACGATTCTTGTGACTTCATATACAGTCACCCAAACAAAGTTGCGTAGGAATTAAGTTAAGGGACAAAATATTTATAATAAGTACCAGTGGTGTAGTGGTTTGCAAACGAGAACGTGTATCTCGAGGTGTGGCTACTTTTGAGTTTTATAGTTAACGTTTCTCTGCAACAAAATAATCATCAAAAAAATTTAAGTCTTTTTCTAAGATATGTCTAATTGTTAGTCAATGAAAATGTCTTTTTAATTCAAAATTATAAGAGAATTAACATTTTGCTAAATTACTAAATAAATTATATAACACTTATCTCTGCGCATATACTTCGGGACTATAAGAACATATCTTTGTTTGTGTGACAGTACAAGTTGTTTTTTCGATGTCAACATTTTAACTGTAATGGTTTATATACTAAAAATTGTGTCAGCCTTAATACAGTCACATAAAACAAGGAAGTGTTTAATCGTTTATATATTAACTAAACAAATAGTTATATAAAACAATTTATTAAGAAAATTTCATAATAAAAATTGTATTTTAAAAATTATTAAGAATGAATAATTTGGTTTATATTTTAGTTTTATCCTCTATCATATCGACAGCATATTCGCGTAAAATTATATAAAATTTATAAAAAATTATTCTCTATAATGCTTTTATGTTCTAATAATCGCAATTTTGTTATAAATATAATTTACTGATTTGAATATTATTTAAAAAAAATTTCTTATTATTTAATTTAATAAATGATATGTTTATTTAATTAAAATATTATTATAAAATTAACATTTATAATAATCTAATCTGTATCTATGGAACAATGTTTTAAAATAGTCAGTTTTAACTATAGAAACTTAATGTGGTTTTAAATATTAATAATACAAATGTACTGATATATTTTCTAATATTTTATTAGAATTGGTGTGCAATGGAACACACGAAGTACCATCTAATTATACACCTGCTTGTCCACCGACATGCCAGAACATAGGACAGCCCAGATGTTTAGCAATATTGCTCAAGCCTTCCTGTCAATGCGCTTCACCCTTTATACGCGATACTATTTCTGGAAAATGTGTGGCTAAAGATTGCTGTCCAAAATGCAACGGATATTATGAACACTTGGACCCATACACTCAAGTATGTCCGATCACTTGTCAGAATTATGGAGAGCCCATATGTTTTGGATTATTAAATGTTCCTTCTTGTCAATGCGATCCGAACTTTATTCGAGATACAGTCTCTGGTGATTGTGTTCTACCAGCTAATTGTCCAAAATAATAATATTCTGATTGTGTTTAATTCAAATAAAAAAAATTATTTAATTAATTATTTTCTTTATTATAAATTCAATTTATATAAGAAATAATTAATTTCAGGTGATTTCAAAAAATTATGTATCAATAATTTTATGAGAATAAAGAAGATTTTGTGGAAAAATTCTGATGATTTTTATTTTATTCGAAACATATATTTTTAACATATCGTCGCTTTGGAACTATACTGTCGTATCTCTGATTGAAATAACATTACAGATACAACAGTATAGTTCCAAGGTGACGATATAATAATATCCTAGTCGCAATGGACCAGTAATTACTGCCTTTTTATATTTTACATGTGCTGTCTGTTTTTTCCTTCTCTTTATCTTTTTAAATTTAAATCATTTATTTAAAAAAGTTTTAATAGTGCAATTTATAATTAATCAGTACATTTTGTGTAAGTAATTATTCTTTAAAATTGTTTAATTCTTATGTAAAATGAATTAAAGTTATGTTAGATTATGATCTTTTAATCAATCATTTTAAAAAAGTAATATAACACATAAATTATGTCTTATTAACTGTAAGCTTATCCAAAATATGCCTTTTTAAGCTAATTATAACATTTATGTTAAATAAAATCTTAATATAATTTACAATAAAGTAAATTTAAACCCTAAATAAATTAAAGAATATACTCAGTTAAAAAAGTTCATTTTTATCTAAAAATAAAAATAAAAACTTAAATATAATGGTATTCACATAGTTATGTTGCAACAAATTACAAGAATTACTCATAAACTAAAATTCCAGGAATATATAATTATGAATCATGATTACAAACTTTGATGATTTATATATAGAACACATTCTAAACTATAAACATTTTATCATATTTCCGATATTTCCATATATGGTAATAAAATTTATAATTCCTGTAAATTTCGTCATCACATAAGTAAAGTACATTTAATTTATATTCTATATATTTATTTTAACTGATTCAAACATTAACTAAGAGTTGAATTCCATAATTTTGAATACAAATTATTTATAATGAATCCAATGAAAGTGATGTTAATTTTGTCATCTTTAATGTTTACGAATGTAATTGATATATTTGGTGAAGTAAATGCAGAAGAGCAATTAATCTACGTAAATGCTACAGATAATAGAGCCTGTTTAGCTGCAAGTACAGCTGTTGTTTGTCCAGTTCTTTATCAAGAACTCTGTCCTAAATATTGCATAATGGTGAGTGCTTTGTTCCTCATTTATCCATCATATTATCTATATCATTTTTTATAGAGAAATTGGTGTTGTCATCAGTGCACTTGCATATGTTACCCGCTGTTAACTAAAGGGTAAACTTTATGAAAATTCTTTGGTTTTACTTTAAAATAAATCAAAATAATTAATTATGCATTTATTATCAAATTTAATATATTTTATTGTTTGTTTCTATAATTAATTAAATAAATGTTTAATTTCATTCAATTTTCATTAATTTCAAATACAGTTAAAATTATTTTAACACATCTAACAGGTAAATTTTTTATATACAATATTTGATTTATTATTTTGCATTTATTTTTAAAATGTGATGCGCCATACATTAAATAAGCACAAAAAGAGGGCGCATATTAAGCAATTGCTTACTTAGATGTATATCTAGGGTTGCAAATTTTATGTAAAATTCTTCATGGGGTGTAATTTTACGTAAAATTATGTAAAAATCAATTTATAAATTAAAATCAATTATATGGATATCGTCGGCTACATTTTGATCCGCATTAATTTCTTATCATGAAAGACTTGAGTATTAGTATTAAAATTTTGCGAATTAAAATACGACCGTATTAAAAATATCTTTTCAGCTTTTGAATTGAAAGGCCTATTGCGATCTTTTTAGTGAATTCTATCCTGCCAGAAAAAATTACGTTAAATGATGCATTCGATGATGGATTTGAGTAAATCTAATTCCAATTTCAATAAATTTATTATAATTATTGAATTTTTTAACATCTTCAAAACATTTCAAACTGAAATAAAATTCATTTTCCCGTAGTCTTTCTAATTTACAGTAACCAGATTTTTAATTAAATTAAAAGATACCGTAAAAATACAGGCCTATGTGAAAACCTGTAATTACGTCTAGAGCATCTCTATATATATCTGCTTAAAAAGTGAGATTTGGTAGCTTATATCGGTATTTCGTTATGCTAGTCTAAAATTAAACTTAATTTTTATGTATTTATTAAATAATTAAATAATTTGATTTTAATAAAAGGATGACTTTTTTGAGTGTTTTCAATTGAGGGTATGAACAAAAGTCCCAAGCAATTAATAAACTGAGGAGCATTGAATAAACTATTTATGATAATTTCTTATTTTGCTCATTTAAAAATATTAAATGGTTGTCACAAAACAATAATATAATACAATAAACTAAAATAAATTACAAATTAACCAAATAAAATATTATTTATTATAATTTAAGCAGTTTGCGAAAGAACTGCACATCTCAGGCAATCCATATACCGGATAATTTAATGCTAAACCCAAAATTTGA
>JAQGCH010001918.1:0-14053 GCA_034699485.1 Nanhermannia elegantula | reverse complement strand
TTTCTTAAGTTTATGATTGAAATGTAGTTAAAGGTTTCTTTACTCTCTTTATTTTAAAGTTAGTGAGAAGTATTCCTGCAGCAAAAACTGATAGATATAGACTAAATTTTTAATTTTAAGCATGATTTAAAAGTATGATTTGTATTAATATATATTTATAGGTTTAATTGATTAAAATAAAAATACAGCTTTAAAAACATATATATGATAGATATTATACATCCCTTATATAAATATTGTTTACTGATAATAACTTATTGTAGATTAATAGATAGAGTAAATAAAAATCCTATTAAAATTGAAGGTTATATTTAATGAGTATTGATATGTAAGGCTATATAACTATGAATTAAAAATTGATTGTCATATACTAGTATGAGACGGTACGAGACAATCCATGCCTTAGAGTAAAATATATGTATCTATTTTTGTACTAAATAACCCCGAGTTTCATGTAAACAGTTTTTCAATTGTTAGGATAATTTTTCCGAAAAGATGTTTAAACATAAACATATTTTACACGAGTTATTGCAAAATGTGAATTCCATGAAATCTATTTACGAGTTAAACAAGTTTTTATATCAAAACAGTTTGTGAACAAACAAGGAATGGGGAATTAATTATAAATCAATATTCAGGGCTAAAAATGAAATGTTATTCATTTTCTTTATTAACTATCAAATTTATTATTTCATTTAAGATTAAAGCTCAAAAATTTTATTTTTACTAAATTTTTTAACTATCAAAAAATTAACTTTTATTTATTTCATCATTAGAAAGTCGGCAATTCTCAAAAGAATACTATTTGGCGATATTTTTTGTTATTCCAACTTTAAAAATAATTTGCATTATTAGACGCTTATACTTAAAGTGCTCTTTCGTAAATTTAATTCATTATTCCTTAATTATACTCATCTAAACTAGTGTTGTTTCTAGTTCCGAGAACTAGAACTCTAAATTTTTTTAGGAACTCGAACTAAAATTTAATTTTTTAAAAACTAGAACTCAAACTAATATTAATTTTTTCAAAAACACGAAAGATTTTTAATTAAATTTATACTTTAATGCAGCGCTGTCCATCACGTGACCCCCCGACATCACAGTATGCATCAATTATGTGGTCTTAAGTAAATCATTTTTTATTATCCATTACAATATCAATTGATATCATTTTTTATTCGTTTTTATATAAGAACTTCATATTAATGGAACAAAAGATTTAATGGAAAAGTTGCTTTTTATTAAAAATATAATGACTATGATATCAAATAATTGTTCAAATGGAAAAATTTGGAAAACACAAAAGATGTAATTATTTTTATAACTTTAAGGGTTAATATTGTGCAATTTGCCGCATAAATCATAACTAAAATATATATGACGCTAATTATAGACGGGTTATAGAAACCAATGTCACGTTTAATACATACTTTCTTCCACTACTCTATTACTAAATATCTCTGAATGATTCTTCCAATTATTAACATAAGATTTCAATTTATTGTATACATTAATAACAGACATATGTTTTACATAACAAGTTTATTTAGTAATTTGCTTTATCAATCAATGATTTTTGAAAACCAAAGAAAGTAATTATCAGATGTAATTATGGCATTCCATACATTGTTCATTAAAATCTCTATTTTTTAATGGATTGATAGACAAAACCGACATAACCATTCTCGTTATCTTTATTTTACATTTTAAGAGTACCCGAATTCAGAAAAATAAAAACAAGACAGCAATCTCTGCTTTATCTTTAGCTCATTTATAGTTAGAGTTTTTTTAAGATAATAAAATATTTGAGAAATTCAATTATCATATCGAACGTCAAACCGCTTGAGCTCCGTTTCGTGAAGTTTAGGTCAAGGCTAGCAATGGATTTGCATTTCATTTTAATTTGTTATTCAAAATAAGTTTTTATCAACAAAATAATTTAGTATTCAAATCTATTTTAAGATCAGTGAAAAGGAGTGTTTTAGTACAGAATTTTTTAAAAATAGATCTCTTAATGAACAAGATAAAAATTGGAAACCACTTCATTTAAAACATTCTCTTATCAAAACCGATGTTTTTTCATTGAAATATCCAAGAATACGAAGTGATTAGAGGAACCATTGCTTTTTAAGGAAACATTTTCTTAATAGCTTGTTTGGGTAGTGGTCAAAGTGAATCACCCAAACCTTATAGTGTTTGTATATTCATTTGCCTCAAGTGTTAGTTAAACTATTGAGTTCAAAATGTTATATTCAAAATCCATCACAAGGAATAATATTCTTAAATGCTCTGTATAAGTTACTCAGATCTAATCTCAATAAATTGTTTTGTTCTCAATAAAACGTAAATAGGATGCATATTTTTATTAAATTTTAATTTTAAATCAATTGTGTATATAAACATTTTAAAATCAAGAATTTCTCTTAAAATCTAAAGTAAGAGAAAGCCAGAGTAGAACAGTTATTTAAAATTCTCAGAAATTATATTTAAAACTAATATTTCTTGTGCGAAAAAATTTCCATTTAATGGGAGGTTTATATTATTGAGAAATTTATTGGAGGAAACAATAGAAACTTTTCGAAAATTTCTAGAAATTTTTTAACACTAATTAGAAATAATTGAAAGATAAAAACTCATCCAAATTATGAGACAATTTATCAAAACTAAAAAAAATTAAATAAATTAATTTTTTATAATAACTTTTTATTTTGCTTAAACTTCAAACATTAATTTTAAGAATTTAAAATTGAGAATATTTTACGTACTTTAAAACATGTTAAGAAAGTTATGAATTAAATTTCTAATTGAAGCTTTAATTGTCCTTCTGATCAGTTTAATCTTCTTTTAGCAGATACTCGTATTATTGATAGTAAATGATTGTTAAAAATTTTTAATAGCTCATTAGTTAATAGCTTCACTTCATTATAGCTATTGTTTAGTAATTTTTTAAATTTAATCGCAGAAAATTAGCTGACATACAAAGTTCTTGGAATAAATATACTGTAATGTATAAATTAATTAATTAACCAGACTTTTATAATACAGATACTGTACACAGCTATCGTATGAACTAAATCAGTGGTTCTCAACCTTTTTTTCCTCGCGGACCACTCTCATAGAGTTAATGTTAACTTTTTAAACTCAGCGAACCGCTGAACTAAACCAAAACCTTATTTCTATTGATCTCTTTATTATTTCAATTAAAACTGATAAATCGGTGCTCTTTAGATTTGAACTGTATTTACTAAAATAAAGTAAATGGAATGAACCATAAAAATTGAAATGTATTTTAATTTGAATAAATAATTGTAATTTATATTTATTTTTAATTTAGTGGTTTTTGAACCTAAATTTAATTTTCAATTGTTTTATTAAATAGTGTGAAAACATTAATCCAACAATTAATTAATAGGAGAGTATTGAAATACGATTGTAACTCATAATAAACTTAATATAAAGTAATTTATAAATTCCGAGAAATCATTCTTATAATAGTAGTTATATTTATATTAATTTTGAGATTTCATTTTTATCCTTATTTCATATATCAGTACATTTATAAATTAAAATTACACTTTGATTCATAAAAACGATTGATTCATAATTTACAGAATTTAATATTTAACTTTTCAAATCCTTAATTCAAGCAAAACCTCAAATAAACTCATACTTTTTTGGAAAATTACTCAAATTGTCTATTTTTGATGTCATACAAGTTTGTTATGCACGTTATGTAGAGAGTAATCATTTTCTAGGACGGAAAATAGTGTAATTTCTTAGATATAATATAAGTTTCACTGATATAGTGTACAACATTAGAATTTAGAGAATCTTAAAATTACAAAATCAATGAGAAATTTTTATAACGTAAATAGACGCGAATGAATGAATGTGATAACAGTGTGTAATTAACATACAAAAAATTTATGGTATACCGAATATACATATATTTTGTTAGTCTTCGATTTTAAACGATATTTTCCTTAAGTGTCATTTATCTCATTAATCAATACTATTATCTCATTAATCAATACTATTTAATTGGTCATTCATTTGTTTCTCGTCTTCATGCGGTTCTCTCATATCGTCGATATCGTAATGATTTTCTTCATTGAGATCATCGATCACTTCCATAGGTATGTCTTCATCTTTCATTTCGATCATTTCCTCGTCATCTTCATCATCAATTCTCACCGGCATGTCATCAGCGGTGAAGTGCGAGCCTTCACTTGACTTTGATTCAGTTTTGGAAGTTTCTGTTTTTTCTTTTTCTGCAGTTATCTTTTGTGTTTTGTCTTCAATCGTCTTCGTTTCCTCTTTGTGTTCATCTTTTACTTCCTGCGCTTCTTGTCTTTCCTGATTAAATAAAAGTCTATTCAACTCAATTCTAATTGCAATAAACAATTACCTCTTTAACAGCAGAAACGAATTCCGGGATATCTTTTTCATCATCATAACCGGCATCTGACTTCACATTCACTTCCTTATCATCATATCTTGAGATCGATTCTGGAGGAGTCAAGAAAACAACTGGAGGCTCATCGTCAGTATCACTGAACTGTTCAGGTTCGTAAACAACAAGCGGTAAACGAGAAAATTCTTCAGGACTTAATTTTTGATCACCTTTTAGAAAAAGATAAATAAAGTCAGAATAATTTAATTCATTGGTAATAATAAATGAATGCAATAAATGAAATCAATTATTTAGAGTTATAATAGAATTATACTGAAGAGTCAGTCAAGAGATCATATTCTAATGAAATTAAAAAGTATTTTCTGTATACAGTAATAATTGAATAAATAAGAATATGATTTTTGTTTTGGTTAATTCAAGAAAATTTTAAGCAGAGGTTTTGTGTTCGGCTATATATATAAACCTCAACTCTGTTTTTTATTGAACTGGAGGACAACTTTAACAATTGATGTTGACTTCTGTACTCTTTAAGACCCTTGAGTTTATTTCTTGAGTTGATTTCTTTAGAGGAAAGCATTTGAATGAAGTTTGTTCTGTATTCAATTTAAATAGAAAGTTAAACCCGTTTTATCTCATCGAATAGTAAATTTATAACATAAGACAAACTTATGGGATGTGTATTATTGAGTCTAAAACATAAACATTTATTTCTTATTATTGTCGGAATTGATCCAAACTATTGGACCGTAATTATCAATTGAAGCAAAGCAAAAGCCTATGATAGCATGAATAGCATCATCTCATTGCTACAGAACTAATCAGAGTGTCATCACATGCCTTAATGCTCAAGATTTTGGTACTGCCAATCACTACACTATAGTAGAAAATAGAGTTATTGCACCCCAAACACTAACTTCAAACAAAATACAGTATCACATAATATTCCTTTACTCAAACAGTATTATGTATTCATGTGCTATAACTCCCTAATATGACAACAATGAAAAATGGTTTGAATTATTGGATCGTATGACGAGATAATACATTCGTTAAAGAAAGAGCTTCTCTTCTACTTATAAACTTTGTAATTTACTATCTTTTAAGTTATTTAATCAACTGAGCTGTTGGTTAGACTGTAGACTTTACGGAGCATTACATTAAAATCGATGCATTCATTCTTTTCATTTACTCTCTAATGTCAATAAGACAGTCACTGATTTAAACGCATCTCTAAGGAAAAGGCTTTTGCAGTGCTTGTGCACAACTTTAATATTACTTAGGATTTAATACATTGTATAATAAATATTGAATTAATACATTGTCTATTTTATATTTGCAAGAAATTTATTTTTTATAAATATATTTCAACTTAAATCAGTAGAATTTAGAATAAAATACTCAAATAAAAACTTAGGCACTAATTTTTTGATTTAAATGAAAGACAGTTAAAAAAGGTTTCTTTAGAAGATCTTGAATTTCTTATATTTTAAGAAAACACAAAAATTTTCACTCTATACTATCGATTAATGATTGAAAATTTATTTCCATGAAATGAAAGTATAAAAATAGGCTCAAAGTTTTGTGTATTATAGAATAGAATAATTATGTAGGTAGAATAGAAACATATGTGGGTGAAAATTAAGAAAACTCAAACTTTTTAAACAATACATAATGAAATTACAAAATAGTTTACATTCAAAGCAGAAAACAATTTAATTTTACTGTAAATTATTGTAATTGTAAATTCTTATAAATTCAGTTCAACAGTTCTTATTACTATTTTCTTGCAAACTCTATATTTGATATCTTCTAAACTTATTATAAACTTATACTATTAATTGAAGACCGAAAAAATAATTTTTTATTCATTTATGCTTCAAATTTAGAAAAAATATAACAAACCCTTTATCAAATTTTTCATCAGAATTAAAAAAATTGCTTATTTATAAATATTTATTGTAAAAAACGCCGAAGATATAAATCCATATGAAATTAAAAATGTAAGTTTGGGTCAATAATTTTATATTATCGCTAACGTCATAAATGAGTAAAAAAACATTTTTCCGGACTTTAATAATAATACAATTGGATGAGCTTTGAGTTTGAAAGAAAACAAATTGAACTATTAAACTATAAACTCATACGCTTATGACAGGAATGAATTGAATGTAAAACACAATAGACAAAATACAATCTCAAATGTGCAATGCAAAAGTTTCTGTCAATCAATATTGTACTGGATATAATCGGTATAAATTATCGTAAAATTTGAAGGGAAGTGCGAAAAGCTAATAAAAGTGGAATCAAATGGAAGTAAAATCAAAAAAATGAGTACAATTGAAATAGAAAAATTGATGAGTGCAAATGATTCTTATAAATCATATAATTGGACTTGGACTTATATATAGTTGGACTTTCAATATTTTCAATAACTACTGACAACAGTAACTTTTATTCAATTACAAGCTAAGTTTCTTTATAAGGTTTATATTAAATACCAAATTTTGTGCAATGTAGAGATGAAAGACTTTGATTCGGCATTAATTTATTGAAAAGAAACTTCTATCTTAAGACAAAGTGCAAATATTTTCATTTAGCCAAAGTTGAAAACAAATATTTAAACAATTCTTTACCATTTCAGCTTCAATGATCGATATCTATTTATGCCTAACGAGAGAATATTTTTATTTTACTGATTGCATGACAAGTTTTTTGTACTTTGTTTTAAAAACATACAATCATTTGCAACTTTTCTCTTTGTATAAATGATGTCATAGAAATTGAATAGTAACTCAATAGTAACAGTTTTCTGTAAATTAAACTTGAAAAGTATATACAGTATCTTATCTTTAGTTAGTTTTTCTCTTTAGGTAAACATAATGTATGTGGGTGTTTAAAAATTTAATTTAATACCCATTGAAGTCATAATATTAATTGTGACTAATCACACTTCAACGATACTATTGCATAGTGTGATCTTTTCCTGGAATAATACCTCAATATAACCTGAATAATACTTAACACATTTGGCTTATGTTTTATGATTTTTAAATTTATGTAATATTTTTTATATTATAGGAATATATAAAGATATTTTTACATTATAGGAATTGTAATACATTATAAAATGTCCGTTCCTGTCATTCCCTCAATCTATTTATTATTCTACTTTTATGCATCCTTACGAGTCAGCTTTTAGATCAATTTGCATCAGATCAAAGTTCTCTTCTATGTATTTAAATCATATATTTATTTGCCTTTTTTTTAAATTTATAAAAGAAATATTTAAACTATTTTTGAAAAAATTATTTGTCTAAAGAATCATTGTTTAATTGCATACAATTTGATTAAGAGAGTAATCAGCAAACAATTGAAGCATAAAGATAGTGATCGTCATCAGCTCAAAACCCTGTCATAATTCGAGGTAGAGATGGGAGCGGAAGCGGATGTTAAAATTTGAAGAAATCTGCGGATGATCCACAATAATCCGCAAAATATTTTATAAGACTTCCAATTTTAAGAACAAGTATTTCAAGTGCATGTAATCGGTTCTTTACTTCAATTTTAAGAACTAACTTTTCAAGTAAACAGGAATATAGGGATCACGTTATCTATAGATTAAGATAAGGTAGGATTAAAATTCCATTAACACCTGTTTGAAAATAAGAGTTTGTTTCGAAGCTTCATTAGTTTAGTACTGATATTACTATTTGCGGAGATCCGCGGATGATCCGCGCGGATTGCGGTGCGGTCGATAAGGCTGCGGATTGGTATTTATCTCATTCGCTTCCGCCTCTAATTCGAGGCTCGGGGTTCAAGACTGAACTGCTCTTTTGAGTTGTAAATATAATTAACGCATATAAAATATCTAAAGTACCGGTATATATAACAAATTAATTAAAGAAATTTTTAATTTAATCGACACTCTCAATTTGAAACTGAGCGCCTGGATTTGAGTTTGAGCTCATAAATTGACTGAGCTTAAAGCTCGAGGTTTAAGCTCACAGATTCCCAAAATTGAGCTCAAGCGCAGAGCAGCTCAAAGCGATACTTAAACTGATCACAACATAAAGATATCGCAATAGCAAATAGCAGTAAATCAACAAAAAAAGCTCTATAAATCGTATTAATATTTGCATCGAATGCAAGGCTATTTTTCAATCAATGAGGAAGTCTATCTTCTCAATAAAGCTCAAATGGATATATACATTACTAGAATTTATTTTGATGTCCAAAAAGCTAAAAATATTATATGAACTATATGTTTATCTATTGAGTCTGCTTTAGATTTTTCTATTATTTTACTGATATAATTATGTAATATCTGCTCTCAATATCAAATAATTCAATAATTGTTATTATTATTATTAAGAAATATATATGTATAAGAGTTTATTTAAAGAATATTTTCATTACGCTTTTTATAGTCGTTCTATTATTTTTGTTTTAATGGGTATTTTAAAAATGTTCAAACAAAATAAACAGCATATTGTAATGTAAGGCATTTACAGTTACATAGAAAAGAGTTGACTTTTAGCATAGCAGTAAAGTGATCGTAACATTATTAGTCTTAACTGTAAGATTTTCATCAAATTACGGATGAATGAATACTGTCCATAGACTAAACCTTTAAGTTATTGAAACACATTTTCCATTTGATGCAGTAAAAGGTTCAGTCATGTGAAAGAAGAAATGGACCAAAACAAAAATATATACCTAAATAAAATGAATTGCGAAATTCACCCCAAAAATATACTAAATTGTGTGTGAACTAGAGTTGACTTAGCGGTCGTATTCAATTATACCAATATTCGTTTCCTCTTAATATCAATAGTTTTGACTTTCAAATTTGATGAATTGTTGTGCTGTATTTGCTTTTGCTTTTGTACATAAAAATAACTTTTTTATGGAATGACTGTCATTTATATATACACCGAACCAACTGTTCAGCTGCTCAACTCTTTAATACAAACAAGATAGATATGCATCAAATAACATACAATATTCTTGACATATACTCAGAAATTGTTCGATAATAATCAATAATGAAGAGAATCAGCTAAAACTGTTCAAAATAATTAGATATTTTATCATTTAAGTATTACAAGATTAGGTTTGGATTTAGTTTTGCAAATTTAATTTAATTTTTAAAATGAAAAACTATTATATCTTATATGTTTAAGTGCTGTAGTGAAAAAATCTTCTCAAATCCCATTTCCACATTGACAGTCAAGCGAAAAGTCTATTACTTTAAGTCTTTCAATCTGAACTTTTCGCTAACAAAATATCGATTTTAGATGGGATGCAGCATAAAAAACAAATCGAAATTTTCACTATTGTCTGACTTTATAATGTAATACAAGCGAGCCTTTCAAGTTATCAAAGACTTACTTCTTAATTCACTAATACTTTACGTACAATTATTACAAATTTTGAATTTAGTGGTTGTAATTCTAATTAGTTTTATACTATAATTGTTGCATAGAATTGCTTCTAACATAGAATTGCTATTTATCTTAGGAGCTTTTCTTAGTTAATATCAGTACTAAGCTTGAGTTGTGTTGCTTAGAGAGAAAGTTTCGATTGTAATATATTATGATCGAAAGCGTCGGCAAATCCGAAAGCATCAAAATAGGATTTCGATTTTTGCATCTTTAATTCTGTGTTTGATTCTTATGTTCTCCTTCCAGTGGTTTGCATATAAAAGTGAGTCAAATAGCATTTCTAAGTAAAATGTATGCATTCATTGCAGGTCAAGCAATAAGATGTTATATAAATGTAAACTCATTTACACAATAGTACTTCAAATACTAAAAGACACTGTACCAGTGATATTGTGTTTTTTATGTAAATTTATAAGTAAGTGATGTTTGAAATAAAAGAGAAAGCTTTAGTGCATTACTACATGCAATGGTTATTTATTTTTTCCTATAATTTGTCAACACTTACCATTTGTGTCAGCGCGTTGGAAATTACTTTTATGATCTTTACCATCGCTGGCAGCGAATTCTTCGAACTCTATGTAGCCATCAGAGTTATGGTCAAAAGCGTCAAATGTTGGATAACCAGTCGATGAAAATAGGATTTCTTCGCTTACAACTAATGTTGTTTCCTCTTTATTGGGCTTTAAATTTTTCTCTACAATAGTAATTAGTTTACCTGATTGTGAACGGAGTTTTTCATCTTTGGCGACAACAGGCTTTTTTAGGTCTAATTTATCGATGGGTGCACTCAATGAGAGTGAAATAGTCAACATAAACAGTATAACAATCTGCATATTGATATTTTAAAATGATTTTCACATAAAATTGCAAACAACAAATGCGTAGTAATTATTTTAAAGATTTAAACAAAGTTTTAAGTTTTATTCAAGGTTTCATAAATAGACTTTTCAGTCCTCAAGTATTCAGTTGTGATCGCTGTGATCGCTATAGACTACTTTTAGTACTGTACAAAATTTATTCTGGT
The DNA here is from genome assembly GCA_034699485.1 of Nanhermannia elegantula. Lineage (NCBI taxonomy): Eukaryota > Metazoa > Arthropoda > Arachnida > Sarcoptiformes > Nanhermanniidae > Nanhermannia > Nanhermannia elegantula. Next base: position 3,171 of record JAQGCH010001918.1, on the reverse strand, counting down.
GCGTACACTAGCCTACCGGTTCTCATCTCCAGAAAGAAAACAGTTTCTATAGTTACCGCTAGTCTTCAATTCAACTTTTTTTTATAGCTTTTCTCATTCATTTGCGATTGCATTGCGTTTTCAATGTTTTATAAGATTGTCCTTCACTCAAAACTGGTTACTCAAAGCGGTATTATTTCACTTCTTAAAACAGTCATTATTAAGTTGAATTTTTATGTGGGATAAAATTCCCGAGTCTTACGAAAGCAGTTTTGGGGCTTTTCGTATCAAATTATTATTCAAAAGACGTAAACTTATGTGATTTTTAAAAAATAAAATAACTTTCATAATGGTCTTATCAGAAAAGCATAGACTTATTATTCTTTTATATTTTGTTGGTTTTAACTTATTTCAAAACTAAATAATGGCTTTACATTTCAGAAAAATGTCAAAATAATAATCAAAATTCCTATAAACAAAATATGATGAATGAAGTCATTAGTATAACAAAATTGATTATCTCTTTTACATCTTTCAAGAACATCATGGATGAAGGTTTTGGAATTAGCCCATACATAACTCAATGCTAATAAAACCCACTTTAAAGTGCATATATATAAAGTTATTCACATAATTCCTACTCATTGTCAGTGACTCTGATTAGAATTTTATATAATCAGTTAATAAAAGTTGGGACAAAAGTGCATAACTAAATGCACAAAAGGTGTCGCAAAAATATAACTCAGTTAACTAACAAGTTTGCTAATTAATTAAATATGAGTTGTAATACTTGTAAATCATTGAATTTGCTTTAAAAAGACTAATCTAGTTTGAAGTTGTTATAAAAATATACACATTTTTTTAATTACTGGACAGGTTTTCTTACTGTATGTATAAAAGTGAATATAAATTTATTTCAATTTATTACACGTTTTAATATAGTCTGTGCCTTCTTTGTCTTATACGGTCTTATGCAAGTTCTTCTCTTAAATAGTGGCCAATAATCCTAAAATTTATTGCGGAAACAATCAGATGAGTTTTGCTGTATGTTTTTGAATAAACAATTTTTTAAACTCAAGTGAAGATAAATTTTTATTTGTTTAAGAATTGTTTTAACAATTCAAACGGATGAGTGCCTTATAAAATAAGTATACTTTTTAACACAATAAAACCAAAATTTTTTATTTACTTTTCAGTAGAGTTTTAAGTTTGGTAAATATTTTGATGCCTTAATATACAACACAGTACTGGTTCTTCTATCATGAACCATTTTTTATTTACACTTTTTTTCCAACGGTTAACTACACTGTATATTTTTTAAAACTATTGTTTTGTTAACAAATTTTAAGGATTGCGTTTCTTCTCAAATATTCCTTATTGTCATTCAATCAGATGAGTAACTTTTTTATCCATTCACTGTATTTTAATTACGAAAAAATTTAAAATTTTATACTATTGTTATCAGACAAGGATTTGAAATTCTATAGTAGAACAATTTTTGATTTCACATTCAATTATCAAATAAATTAAAATGTGACCTAAATTTTCTTTAATTAAAAGTTATTTTTTAGTCTTTAATTGTAATTCAAAAGTTGAATTATATTTCTTATTATTCAAATAAACTTGTAATGCATTCATTTATTTATCACATAAATTGTTTATTATTGTTATTGAGAAAAAGACTTTCGAATTAATTGGAGGAAAAGCTCATTTAAATTGAAGAACACGAAAAATTATTTAATTACACAATATTGTGATGTCACAGAAATAGATTCAAGTTTAAAGTCAACAAAATTGATGAGAAAAAAGAAATTCATTTCAAATTCCATTAAAAATAATAGTCTATTAAACTTGAAAACATCTCAGATCTCAATATTGATTATCAAACAAATTAAGATTTGATGCAATGAAAGAAAAATTTACTTTCAAATTATTTTTTTATACTTCACTTCAATTGATTGAGAAAAACTATCTGCGCAGCAAATGTATTGATCTTAGCATATAAAGAATTATTGGAACAATTTTTTCAGACAACTAACAGTATATAATCAACACTTAATCTCTTCCGCAAAATAACAATTGATTTGAAGTAAAGAAAAAATCAAAAGTTGTAATACAAGTCATATACAATTGAGAAACTTGATAATTCTCTGACTTGACAGTGACAACTTCAATGCTCTTAAATACAATTTTGAATATTTTTCACTTTTTTCCTCAATTTATTTTTATAGTCACAAATAATTATATAGAGCAGAAAAAATAATAATCTTATTATAAAATAAATTATTGGCTTAAACTAATCAAAGGGAATACAGCTACAGTATACTTATTCGTTAAAATATTTTTTAGTATATTTTCTGCAATTTTAGTATTTTAACAGTGTATATAAATGTGAATTCCTTTCATAGATTACACAAAAACTTACGATAATTAAATCCTGAGTTGATATTTGGCTTCAAATTGTCGATCAATTCTTCTCTAATTGCTTATTGAAATCTAAGTTATGTTTTCTGTAATAACTTTAGATATATTTGATAAACAGTGCTTCGAATTGATTTTTATTGAGTTACTATAAGTTAAGTTATAAAAACACAACCAATAAATTTATTCAAAATTTGATTAACAAAATAGTTAACATAAAATTAAAAAACATTTATTAGTGGTTTTCATTATGTTAGTGATTGATGTAATCTTTTCAGGAAAAATATCCATATCCTCTGTTGAATGCTCCAAATCCAGGTCCAAACTGTCTCGAACGGACTCCATATACATCTCCAATAGTAGTGCCGTCAGTCCGGATCCCAATACCGCCATTTCCAATATAACCGACTGAACGGCCATATAATGAGCCATAACCGTAACGATCAAAAATGCCACTCACTATGGCCACAAAAAGACATAAAACTAGAGCAATGCTTTGAACTCTCATTTTAACAAAATGATGTCGAACTAACTCGTACTATAAAGACGTATGAAGTTATTTTTGACAACTGTTTTAACTTAAAAGACTCTCTCAATAAAAAATATCTCAAAATCTCTGATGGTCTCTATTTTATAGTTTGTAATTCATTAGCACGTTTAGATCAAAGAGGTTTAGATGATTTACTTCCGAAAGAGCGGTATCCTTCCGAAAGAGCAACAAAAAAATGAGCAAAAACTGAAAGAGCAACATTTAAAGAGCAACAATTAAAA
>JAQGCH010001917.1:0-14055 GCA_034699485.1 Nanhermannia elegantula | reverse complement strand
GTCGCACTCAATCTGACAGACAGTGAGACCTATTTATCGGTATTCATATTAATTATTTTGAATTATTATCAAAACAAAAACACATTGTTATCAGTGAAGAAAGTGTTCACTCATTCGCAACACTATTTATTGATTGAGTTATTAATATGATTAATATATAGTTATCTCTCATTCATATGATTCATATTATTAATTATTTGAATTGAATGTTGTGTTCACTCAAAAGTATTGTCAATCAATGCAATGAATGGTCTCGAAAGTGATCCGTTTATTGTGGTTAATAATCGAAATCGAAGACAGAGAAGAAAATATAAATTTAATAAAAATAAATTGCAATTGAATATTGATTCTCATGTTTTGATTGATTCTCGTATTGGTATTGATAAGAATACGACTGATATTAATATAATAAATGATAAAATAGAAGAAAAGATACATTTATTTGGCGAACACTTACATAAAAGCAATTTTATTAATAGAGTCTTACAATCATTTGATAAGTGCTTAAGACTTAAAACAAACGACAATTCAATTGATTTGAATCTGAGATTCGATACAATGATATGCTATGGTTTGGGAAACTTCACGACAAACAGTTCATCGCTTTATCAGTTGTCACTTTTGGTATTACTAAAAGATTTGACTCAAACTAATGATATCTATATCTATGATCCGGTGTTTACTCAAAATGAAATCAATTTCTTAATTAATAAGTTATTTATGAAAGTGATTGAAGTGAACGAACAGAGCTGTCATTCAATTGATTCAAAGGCTGAGAAAAGAGTACTATTTTTTATGCCTCATTGCGATAAAAGCCTATTCAATAACCTTTTGTGGTCTAATTGGGATTCAGACAAATTGGATAACATTTATATATTGGGCAATAGTTTTAATAATATGTTGGAAACCATTGCTTCCAAACGAATTGCTTCTCAAGTATTCAGTTATTTATATAATATAAGTCATAAACTTGAAAACACTTTAATTGAATGTTATATTCAAAATGATTTTATTGATAAACAAGTTTTCAATGATTTATCGATTCACGCGTTTAACAAACAAAACATTAATGAAAATCTATTAAAACAATATTATGATAATCAGAAACCATTATATAATGATAACGAGAGCGGAGATCTTTTCTAAAAAATTATTTGTTTAACTTATTGTAAAATTGATAAATAAATTCATATTTAATTATTTATTCATTAATTGTTGTAAACTTACTGTAAGACACATTAATATACTGTATATAAGAGTACAACAAGAGTACTGTACTGTATGTATAACTTATAAGTTACTGTATTAGTCTATTACTCGGCCGAGCCGACCAGCGCTTCATCCATGAGTTCGTCGTCAATGTCTGCGATGTGATAGCTTGGAGATGACCTTTGAATAGAACTGGTTGTCGAGTGATTTGAAGGGGACGTCACAGAACAGAATGAAGGGCCTGTCGGCAAAACAGGTGTCGTATTAACGAGTGGTGGCGTCAGACTCGATGAGATGGGAGATGCCGACGACTTATTAGGACTTTGAGATCCATTGAGACGTGATGTGGACGAAGAAACCGCTTCACTATTAGAAGCAGTGGTGGCACGAATGGGCTTCTGTTGTACAGAGGGGTCGTCTATAACCAAGCCGTCCGTCTCGTCGTCTTCGTCCAAAACCATTTTTCTACTCTCAGACACATCTAAACTCTCACGTCTAGACTGAGTGACTGTCCCGCTCTCCACACTTTCCATTTGTTCGACTCTTGCTATGTCTGAAGTCGAAACTTCATTGAAGGCATCATTCGCTGAAATAGTAGTACCGGTAATAGACGTCTCACTTGAGGTCAAAGCAGTTGAAGCCGTAGGTCTGCAGTCTTGTGCCGATTCACTCGAGTCGATAGCAATTGATGACGAATTTTCACACTCGCCGTTCACGTCAAGGCTCACATTTTCGTCATCAATAGCTTCAGTTGGTATGAGTGGGGGAGGATTTTGAAAGGCATCTGATATTAATGCCATTTCTGCTGGAGAGCTCGGAGTACTAGTGGAAGCCTTAACATCACTACTACTGCTCACTCCTGCCTTTTCAACGAGACTTTCAGCTGAAAATTCGAGACTACGAATCATATTATTATTACCACTATTACTAATGTTGACATTTCTTTCAATTTTATCTGAAATTCCTGTATCGATAGTTGAACTTTCTTGCATTTGAGCCCAATTTGATATCACTCTATCCATACTTTCGGTTTCATTAACTGAAAGAGATTTTGAATAATTTTGTTTATTTGACTGAACTGTAGAAGTGGTCGAAGCCGGTAATTGTGGGCTTATATTACCCGCAGAAACGCTTAAACTTCTTGGGTACACAACAGGCATGGGACGAGTTGCGCCTTCGAATTTGGAATAAACTGCAGGTCTAACTGTTTCTGCAACAGTATTATTATTGGCAGTGAAATTAGTTGTGATATTACTCGAAGAACTTTCATTCTGACTCGTTTTAGTTGTAGAGCTGGGCTCTGAAGTGGCTTTGAATTTGTTTTCTCCTAATATCTTATTAAGCGCTGCGTTTTTATTCTGTGTCGGATTACTGTTGGATATCTTCACATTCAATCGATCTGCAAATGTTTTATTGTGATGCGAGGCAGTCACCGCACCACTACTTGCACTCCCTTTTGGAGATATTGAGGATGCGCTCGGGTGTGTCGAACTCGAAACATTTGCCGGCGATTTCATTGTTCCCGCCGTTACTTTCATGTTTGCATTCATTTGTCTCTTCAATGTAGAGTTCGGTGAAACAGAACTTGAAGTTGAAGTGGTGGTCGTCGAAGAAGTAGAGGTCGATGTCGGACGAGTGGCGGAGGAATTGTTTTTTGGCAGCTTTGGAATTGTGAACTTAGAAGTTGAGGTGTTTTTGAACAAACCCGTACCCCCCGGTCCGATCTTATTATTAGTTTCAATACCTGAGAGCTTAGTCTTAGTTATACTCATTTTGAGCGGACCGCCAGAATTGCTTTGTTTTATTGTGAACTGATCTGAACTTCGAGAGTATTTTGTTTTCGAATCCGTCAGTTTATTGCTTCCGCTTTGAGTCACTTTTGCTGCTGATGTAGTGTCAGGTCTATTACTAGAAAGTGAACTGCTTTCTGGTCTTCCGCCTTCATTCGGACCACAGTTTTGTCCGGGAATAAAACCGGTGGCGTCGGCGTTCTGTCGCAGTCGGTCCACAACTGCTGTCAGAGAACTCTTTCGAGATATCTTTGCGAGTTTTGCAGACTGTTGTTGTTGCTGCTGTTGTTGTTGCTGTTGTTGTTGTAGTTGTTGTTGCTGTTGTTGTTGTTTGGATGATGTAACCGATGACGCGGTCATAGAGGATGACGCGCCTGATGAGAGTGAGGGCGATAGTGAAGAAGAAGACGAAACTGCCATTGAAGATGAGCCAGACTTAGATGAAGAAAGTGATGCTGAAGTTGAAGATATATTACCTGACTTTTGCTTTAGTCCACCGATAAGTTGAGATTTATTGCTGTGATCTTTTGTTCTTCCGGGCGATGAATTCAACCCACTCTTCGAACCGGTGGTCTTTGATTTCGATGCTTTGAAAGACAAGCCTTTTGGTGACTGAGAGGGTATTACTGTTCCACTGCTTTCAGAGTCAGATATTTTGGGCGATACGTTATAGCCTTGTCTTTGGGATTTGAGCATTGATGAGAGCGTTGAGTTCTTTTCTATTTTATTCGATAAACTCTTAGAAACCTTTGACTCATTACCACTCGTTGACGAAACATTTGTACTGATTAACGACTTTTTGCCAGAACTCGATATTTTGGGGACATTTTGAGAAGACGACGGACTGGTACTCGTGGGTACCATTTTAATGTTGACGTTCGGCACCACTTGTTTCATAGCTATGTTTCCCATTTCCATAAATGATAGCGATGAGGAAGAAGTGACATCACCAATAGACCCAACCATAGGCGGTGGCATCATTGAAGATTCAGAACTCATATTAGTAGAGTTTGCATTCCTGCCTGTGGTAGAAGTGGCACAAGTTGCCGATGCCTTCAAACTGTCAACACTTTCCGCTCGTTTTCTTTTGCGCTCTTTCTTAACGGCTGCGGACAAATCTACCATATCTTCACTATTACTCATAATTCCTGTTCTCTTATTTTCCTGACCGCTCTCTATTCCAGCGCTCGAACATCTTCGACCATCGCCTACAGAACCTTTATTTACTGTTTTTGAAAGTTTAATATTAGATAAACAGCTCTTTTTCATGTTATTTTCTGTGCCACAAATTCCAGTCGTATCTTTATTTAATAAAAACTTAGAGAAGTCGTCTTTTTGGTGCAAATCTTCGAGTGATTTAATTATTCTCTGCTGTTCGTTATGTCCTTCATCTCCTGTACCACTCGTATCATCGCTACCATCGCTCTTCATTCTCTTCGTTGTTCTTTTAGTGTTAGCTTTTGCTGAAATAAGTGTCTGATTTAATCCTAAAGTGAGTGAACCTTTTATATCATTCATAACAACGTCGCCACTGGTTTCACCATAAAGTGGTAAATCATTTGGAGCGAAATCATTGAACTCATTTTGTGCCGTTTGACCACTTGGAAAAGGGAGTCTTTGTGTTAAATATGAATAAGCGGGTGGAGTGTCACCAACACCTGTAGGCGTAGTGCCGCCCGACATGTTTAGCTCCTGTTTTATATTTCCGATCGTATCAGTGAATGATGCCGTAGAAGAAGGCGTTGAAGAAGGACGACAAGAATTGGGTGTTTCGGAACCCCATTGAAAGCCAGTATTTGCATCCGCACCCATACAATCATCGGGTAATTCACGACTAAAGTCGTCATCACTTAACTTTCTTTTAGGACTCTTACCGGCAGAACTCGCAGGACTTCTCGTCATATTGTCGTTAGTAGACTTTCGTTTTCGTTGCTTTTTAGGCTTTGTTTGTTGCTGTTGTTGTTGCATATATTGCATCTGCTGTTGCAGTTGGAACTGTTGTTGCAAATGTTGCTGCTGCTGTTGTTGTTGTTGTTTAAGTAAATTGAGAGCCATTTGAGAATTAGCAGCCGGAATGTCACTCAACATACTCATTAACATTGCATTATGTTTTGACTGTTGCTGTCCCTGTTGTTGAGGCTGTTGTAACATTTGGTTTTGCTGTTGAATCATCTGTTGGTGCTGTTGAAACTGTTGTAAAGTTATTTGAGGCCTGTTTTGCATTCCATCCTGACTGAGATGCTGCTGTTGTTGCATTTTTTGAGCAAAAAATCGTTGAAGATTTTGTTGTTGACCTTGAAGTTGTTGATTATTTGGTTGCATAAACTGTTGGGTCAGTTGCTGTTGGAGTTGATTCACCGATCCGTTGCTGTTGAATTGTTGCAATTGTTGTGATAAATATGAGAGAGAGGGCTGTCGTCCTCCTAAATTCGAATCCAAATTCCCGTTCGCAGAAAAATAGAGTTCGTTCTGATTCAATTGCATTTGTGCCGCTTGTTCTTTAGCCATTTGCTCTTTCAAAGCGGCCGCTCTTTCCCTACATTTATCTATTATAGAACGCATTGTCACCGGTATTGATAAAGATCTTGTAAAAAGAATAAGTAAACAATTTATAAACTTGAGTAAAATTATAATATTTTTAAACTTTTTATAAGAAATACTTAATGTACTGTACTATTTATATTTAACCTTATTATAGCTACCTTTGCATCACTTTAGACGCGTAATCATCAGTACAAAAAGATGAGAGACTGCTGGTCGGGTAGAGCTTGCACTTGACGTTTGTTACATCGCGAAGGTCTAGATCTACAGTCGCTAACGATTCTTCAGTCGGATGTTCAAACTGAATGTTTATATTAGACATTGAAGTTGTCGTCACTTCGAATATATTTGTGATATCTTCTAAACATTTAATAAAACAATTTTAATTAAACTCTAAATCTAATTCTTACTAATGATTCAATAAAATACTGAACCATAAAAACTAAGAATCTGTTGATTATTCTTCACTAAAATACCTGGTTTTGAATTTTGTCGAATAAAACTTCCAATAATAACATTGAATAAGACCTGTTGTCTCAAATGCACTAAAATTCTTGGAACATGTGTCGGATGTGTTATCTGAATAGATGTGATGACAACGCCGTCCAACTTATCACAACTTTCATTTAGATGATAACAATGTTCTTGGTTTGGAAGCCTTACATAGAAAGGAGTGTTTGGAGACTGTGCTATCGCTTGAGTGCTCAACAGCTGTTTAGCAATTAAGCTGATGAGAGGCTCGCGTTTGTTCATTAGTTCATAACTGAACTCAATATTTGTTACGGCACTTATTTTTCTTAAGATATCAATCGAAGTCACGAGTGGTTTCTGTAATTTGAGTACAAAACATGCGGGAAGTTGTGTACTGTTTAAATTGGTTAACGCAGAAAATTGTGGCAAATTTTTCCCCTCAGGAGTTTTTAATGTATTTATAAGCGATTCGTGTTGTAGTCTATGAGATGATGAACTTTCGATACAAATAGTCGCCGAATAACCCAATTTCTTGCCCAAAATAACTGAATTCATTTAATAAATATTTATAATTAGTATATGCGGTAAACGGATATGAGGTATTTGAGGATAAGCGGTAGTAAATGGATGGAAATATTTATAATTTTAATTTTTAATCAATTTAAGAATCTATTTAAGCTTAGGATTTTGTTGAACTGAAATTTTATCGTCAACTCTGGACTTATTAAATAATAAATTAAAAATAGACGGATAATTACCATCAACAGTGAGAGGTAAAGGAGATTTTGTCGATAAATCAATCAGATCATAGGGCGGCACAAAATATGTCAATTTCATTGGGTGTCCGCCTTTGCGCGGCTCCAAAATACCAACCGGACTCTTATGGACCAAATTGTTTATATCGTTTATTTGACTGAATTGCAAATCAATTTAATTAAATAAACACTTAATTTAAGAAATGCCTAAATACAGAGAAACTCTTACTTTTGCAACTCTGCCAAACTCGACAAATCAATTTCGAGCGCATGCAGTGCCAGATATGCTTTTGTCTTATTCTTTCTATAAAATCAAATCAATCTTTATTTAATGGTCAAAAGAATAGAGCGCTGTCTTACTTATCAGCATTTATCTGATATATAGCTGAAAGTCCTTCGAGATGTTTAGTGAACTCAACAAAATCTCCTTTTTGTAAGACTTCAGTCAGTTCTGGACAGCTCTGCAACAAATAGGAAAACGTTATTAAAAGCAAATAGAAAGCTGCGAAAGAGTGCGATCGAGTGAAAGGCTTACGAGAGCGTCGGCCTGATGGGCAACTTTGCAGTCGAGGACATGACCAGTGGATAACTCGAGTAAGACCTCCACGTAATACATCTCTGAGTGGACAAAACATTCGACGCCTTTTGAACTTGAGGTTAGACTGAACTTAAGTCCTAATTGTCTGCAAATGGTTTCGAGTCTTTCGACCATAGATTGCAGAGAAGTGACGCGAATGCTCTTCTGGATTGTGTCCAAACACCTCTGCAATTGATTTCTTTCGTTAATATCAATGATATGTCTCTTTTCATTGAGCGATTGTTTCATTATTTTCGCCAAATCTGTCCACGACTTCATCTGAGACGCCTTTGAGCGCAACTTTTCCATCAAATTACATAAATTGTCATCACTTGACTCAGTCTTTGGGACCACACTCTTCTCATTGTCCACAATTATATTACCATTTATTGAATCCATTGTTCGTTCGTTTGAATTAAAACTTAAGATATTTGTCGTTTGGTTTTGAGTCAAAACATTTGAAGTCATCACTCATTCAATCGATTCTTTCTCTTAATTAACTTTATCTCTAATTAAATGAAACACAAAATTAAAAACAATAATAACAATAAAATATATTAATAAATAATATTCACAAAAAAGTTGTAAAAACAATATTATTTGCAAATAATATTAAAATAAGACATACTTTTATCAGACAATCAAATCATTTATGGATAAAAAACAATCAAAAGCTAAACATATTTAGCATTTAATGCCTTTAATAGAAATCAATTTCAATTATATTATTAAAAATTAATAATTTTAATGTTTATTTATTTTGCTTTTAATGTCATTTAAATGTTTATTTCACTCCATATTTAACAAAAAAACCTTCCTTTTAATGAACATCAATTACGTCGAGAATAATATTTTATTTTGATGTAAATGAAGACACGTTTTAATGCACTTATAATTTCATAAAAATTAATATTAAAAAAATCTTAATTACAAACAATTACTATTAATATTTAATTTAAAGTAATGAATAACGAAAGGAAAGCGCGTTTGTCGACAGTGTTATCACTGGTGAGAATTGTTTACAATTACGGATATATTCCTGTTGTCATATATTTAGGTATTTATCAGTTATTTTACAACTATTTTATACTAAATTTTAATTAAAATTAAAGTTTTTCTAATTATTGTCTATAAACAGGTCTTAAGAAAGGCGCAGATCAGGGAATGCCTGAACTGACACTTGGAAAGTATGAATCAATACTTATGTTTATATTTGTTTATTATATAAAAAATGATTAAAATGTTTGTTTGTTTTACAGTTTGATTTGGTAGTGATTTAGGCATTCATTCAGTCATTCATTTCTCTAATCTTTAACTAATTAGCTATTCGTTTGGAACTCAATCAATAAATTATAGAAATTAATTAATATTTAAATTTAATAAAAATAAATTTACAAACAATTGTTTTTCAAAGTTTTTAATTACGAGTAATTATAGAATCACTGAATCTATGATTGTATTGAATTAATAAATGAAATCAAAACAATATATTTGATAACATTTTAAAGCAGTTGTCATTTAAATAAGTGTTAACTAATGACGAGAGCCATGACTTGGTTTTAATCCCTACTTTACTGACTCGTACCTAAAAATGTAATATTTGTTTAAGTGAAGGTAAACTTGAGGTCCAGTATTTCTACAAATAGAGTGAATAATATAGTGGTATAGATAATGCTGTAAATTGTAACATAAAATCCTTTAGAAGGAGGGATCACTTGTTTGAAGTATAGCTCAAAGGGTGTTAAAAACTAAAATTATGGCTAAATTGTACGATTAATTTAAGTTTAATAAATATTTTCTTTAATCAGTTCTAATTTCGATACTAAGTTATTAAAGAGATATTTATCGAATTTAAAATCTTTATTTAATAGTGTTATGCATATGAAAGTCTGTTGACGAACAATATATTCAATTAAGCTTTGAATTAACTTTTTTGTAAGTATTTAATGCTTAGCATTAATAAATCAGACTATACAGAGAAGTGCTATTCTGGGCAAAAGCTGATAACTTAAGTAGCATTGTATTAAGCAGTGAATCACCTGTAATGAAAACCTTGCGCTTCAATTGTTGAGATGACAGGTAGAATAAGAGTTAATTCTCTGATGTATTGTCTAACAAAGTGAAGAGCATAAGCTAAGCTTGAGCTAGTCTCAGCTCAAACTCAGTTATTTCACTTAAAGTTTAGGCTCATATAGTAGTCGCATAATTGAAGACATGAGCCACCCTAGTTGCAACGGTTCCACATCAAAATATCGCGGTAATAATATCGCCGTCAAAATATCGCCGCGTCAAAATACCTAACCTAACGTACCTTACTTAATTTTATCTAACCTAACATGACCTAACCTAATCAAACCAACCCTAAACTAATCAAACATAACCTAACCTAACCCAACCAAACTTTTATATTATGTTTAATATATATTTTGATAATTAACACTTGGCGATGTTATGTTGTAGCGATATTTTTACCGCGATATTTTGACGTAACACCAGTTGCAACAGAGTTGCAATACTATATACAATAATACAGAATATGAAAATGTGAGGTAAAACTAAGAAAGAAATTCAAAAGCAGTTATTCTAAATCTAAAACAATATTTTATTTAATTGAATTTATATATTTTTTGCACAACTTTAAATTTTTTGTTTAAGCACTTTATAGAGCCAGACGTACGTATTTCGATATCCGATATCCTTCATCAGTGGTAATATTTTAGTTACTGCCTAAAAGTTAGTCAGATTTTGCATTATTTAAGGCTGAAGTTGGAGGGATTGAATTTGAGTTGAATCCATGCTATAAAGGCATTGGAGGGATAAAGTGCTTTAAAAAATTTAAAGTTGTGCAAAAAATATGTAAACTCAATTAAAATTGCACACAACTAAAGAAATTTTAACTTATATTAAATATTTTATTTGATACATATTTTGAAAATGATCACCGTTTAGATAATATTGAAATCATTTTTGAAAATAGAAATATAATAGAAATGAAAGTTAGATTATTTTAGGATATATAAGCTCAAAGGTTAAGCTCACCCCGAAAATTAGGCTCGACTCATCTAAAACGAGCTTATTCTCTACTCTAGTCTAATAGAATGAGAGCACTGAGAGCAGAATATGTTAACATCACTAAATCGATATATTTTTTTGCTTACGCTTTACAACGATGTGCATTGGGTCATAACATTCACTTATTTAATTTACTTCACGATCTTTAAGAGGCGATCCAATTATAGAAATGACTCCATTTATATAATACTATTATGAGAAAATAATTTATGCTCATAGATATTTATTAATTGTATGAATATTTTATTTTGTATCATCAAATAAAAAAACTTGAATTTCATTGTGCTTTTAATTCTTTTTGAAATTTGTTATTTTGATAATGTCTTTCATGCGATTGAAAATGAAATATAAGAAATTAATGTCAAATTCTGTAATTCAAAACGAGTATCGTATCTCTCACTTTAAATTCTATACAACGGATAACATCTATTGTAATGCAAATGAAAAAGAAAATATTTGATAATCAAATAATTCAAATTTTCATTTGTACATCAATTGGTTGATATTGTGATAATTGTTATTCAAATAGAAAAACCTTAACTTAAATTTTGAGGTTTTTTGAATTTTTAATTTGTGAAAACAAATTTAAATCATATCTGAATGAGTTTGCTATAAAACTCAATTGTTTGTTAAGAAGATTGTCGTTCAATAATTAATGATTACTAATGTTTCTTCATCGGTTTTGACCACAAGAATGTATAACCGAAACCTAAATGCTCTTTATCGTAATGGTATGTATGATATGTTAAAGTAAAAAATAGCAATTTTTATTAAACTCTCTCAATTTCCATATTGATAGGTGTTTACGTGAATTCAGCCCACCCTTACTTTCATTCAGAACACTGTTCGAGTTGGAAGTGTTCGAACCGACTTTTAACATGCATTGTTATTACTATTTTGTCGATAGCTATTACCTCAACACTGATTTGTATATTTATGATACAGAAAACCAATCTTCATGAATATGCTATTTATACTTTCGTTGTGTTTTGTGTGGCCTTTGTTTTTCCATTTGCTCTTTTCTTTTTCACAGTCATTCTCAATAAGGTCAACAAATAAGCTTTTGCTCTAATATTAATATTTTTTATTTAATAAAATTAATTAACAATTAATAACTAGTACTTAATGCCTGTATTTATATTTATAATTAATTTTGAACCAATTCTCCCAATTTCTCCCAATTAGATAAATATTTATTTTTTATGACAACATTTTTAAAATATGAAAATCTTTGTTATTCTACTTAATGTTTTCAGATCTATAACTTATGTAAACGAGGAAACGAACATTCGCTAATCACAAGTCAGCTCAACCATCAGCACCACTCGACCAACAACGATAACAATGAATTTATATCACTGTCAAACAATCGTCTCTGTCAATCGCCGTCACCTTTAAGATTAGCGCGAATTAGGGATTCAGAAGCAGATAATTATTCTCGACAAGTACTACCTCTGCCGCCCTATTATTTTTCACTCAATTATCCAGAATTGGAAGAAAGAATGATTGTTAGTCTCTCACCGGATAACCAAATATTCATTGAAGATAATCCCCCAAGTTATGAAATGGCACTCATGTGTCCAAATGTTCCACTGACTAACCCTTTAGATATTGCAATTGTAAGTGATGTAGCATTAAGTCAACTCCAACCGCCACCCTATATTGAAAAAAATTTTAAATGAAACTTTTGAGATAAACAATATTTGTAAAAGACAGTAATCATTGAAAGTATGATTGCTGTGAAATAAGCTCATTTATATTTTATATTCGTTTTTTTCAAAACAGTGGCAAAACTTGTATTTTAAGACCAATAATAATTTATTTTATTAATTTGCGAAAAAATAAGTTGATTGTATCGAATGGTAAATAAAATTATATTTGCTTTTACTTTATGTAACAATTCAAATAACTTTATTAAATAATCTATTAATAGCTAAATAAATAAAATCAGTTTTAATATCATTCCTGGTATACATGTAAGTAATGTCATAAAACGTAAACTCAGCGTTATGGAATCATACCCCTCCAATGGTGCTTTGTTTCAATGCACGAAAGCCTACTTTTTGAACACACACTTAATTTTTAACATTGGGCTTTGTTGGAGTTGGCCACTCTCGTCGGGAGTTCGTTAGGATTGGCTAGGTTCGGGTCGTAGGTAGTCAAGTAGGGTATCATATTAATCAGCTCGAAGAACTGAATCCAACCATGTATCACACTTGGTAGTAGGTACCTCCATCAGCAAGACCCAACTTCCCTAATACACCAAATTTGACGCCCTCTGGACCTTTACTCCGGGGTCGGATCGAGTTGGTCCAAGAGGAAAAGTTGTAGTACTCGGTGAGATCTTTCCAGTGATATGTGACACATTATGGGGTCCTGTTGTAGGCAGACCTCTATGGGAAGTGAACATTACTCTTTTAATTAGTCACTGCCTCACCATTTGGAGCACATTGGCATACGTCCAACTTCTTTTAATGCTGTTTTATATTTATTTTATAATTCACCAACTACTATTTCAATGTTTAAATATAAAATAGCACTTATTTTATTATTCGCACTACCAAACTTTAATTTTTATTAATCGGAAGTAGATAAAAAAAATTCTCAATTTTTGTAGAATAATGATCTCTCTGCAAATATTTCTCGAGAAACTTTCTATAAATTTTGGAGTGAGCATCACTATTTGTATAACAAGTAAACCATTATCATTTACAATAATTTACAACAATAATTACAAAAATTTCACAGAATTAAAAACATAATAAATTGTTAATAAATATACAGATAATATTAAAATAATTAATATGAAATAAACTAATATGAATTAAGTTTAGCTTTATATTCAATAATGAATTAATTCTATAATTTTGAATAATTTTATAAAGTATTCCTAATTGTGTACAAATTTGAACAGATATATAAAGAGCTTTTCTGTGTATGATTTTAAGACAACAACAACTATAGAATATCTTCTTCATGACACACTCGACAGTCCGAACATGACTTATTAATATCAAAACTTTGCTTTTAATGATTAATGGAAGTGCTTGTGAAAGTCGAAAATGAATCGCTCATTTTTAAAAAAAACTAATAAACAAGAGATGCTTTGATTACATTCTTCTCCAAGATTTAAAATTTATATATATTTAATATTAATATGAATAAAATAATTATCGGTAGAAAATGTTAATTCTTCACTTTCTTATTAGTTTCTTATAACATTATCTAAATATTGAGATATCTTATTATGTGCAGTACAATATTTCAAAATTGTAATTCAGTGCAATTCTAATAATTCATTTTGACTGTAAGGAAAATGCTTCCAATTTATACAGTAAATCATTTCTTTTTTTATGCAAATATAGTTTATGGAGATATGGAAATATTGTGTATTGTATTATATATATATCTGAGACATTTGAACGACTTTTGAAGTATTATTATGAAACTCAACTCATTAGTTGAAAATTTATTCGATTTGTTGATAGTATAATTAGATTCTATTAATAATTTTATTGAAAAATTGCTTAAATATATTATACTTGAGATGAAAGTAAAAGGATAGTTACAGTATTTCACTGCACATAACAATATACTATATATAAAAAGTTGAATCATATGCGCAAATAAGTGATAACTT
>JAQGCH010001916.1:0-14055 GCA_034699485.1 Nanhermannia elegantula | reverse complement strand
CACGTGGTCAAATCTATCATTTCATTGATTATTAAAGGAAAACTATCTTTTGCAATAGTCAACAAATATGGGGTTTTTGAGTCTAAATATCACTTTGATTAAATAATTGATTTCAAAAACAAGAGAAGACATTTCCTATTTTAAAGAGACTAACTTAAGATAAAAGCGAAAATAGCATAAAAACTTTTCTTTTTCTAGTATTTACTTTGATGATAGGCTTCTTCTGATTATAGCATAGAAACGTTTTCCAGAAACTCTTAGATCTATTAACTTTGCATTACTTTTTCTTTTATACTTAAAAACTTAAGTAACTTAAAGTTTTAATTATAAGCTCGAAATGAAACCCAAACATATTGAACTAAAAGACAGGCTTTTATGTGTTTTTTAGTTTAACAAAATTCATGTTATACTTGAGCTGAGAATTATTTAGTGATTCGGCAGTAAAAGTGCATCTGAAAAAATGTGAGTCAATTGATGCCTAAATATGAGTTCACATTTGTTACAATACATCAAGAAATATGAAATCTTAAATACAGTGCTCAACATTTGAAATCAATAAAATCAAAACCTAAATTAATCGGATATTTTATCAAACTCTTAAAGAAAAAACTATTAAAACCAATGCTCTAAAGTTGTATAATATATTTAGAGCATTGTATAATTATATATATATATATTAATTAAAATATTAAGATTTGTCCAACTATTATACTGTTTGAATATTGAGAAAACACTAGAAAATTATTAAACTTGGGTCATAAGAGCATCACTTGAGCTCAATTAATAAGTTATTCAACTCATTCAACTAATTTAGTTTTGCTCTTATAATAATACTGTTGTGTTATTATTAATTTTAATTTTAATTCTTTTATTAATTGCAAAAAATGAAATAAATAAAGTGATATTCATTTATTTAAACCATACCTTATTCTGTACGGTCATAAATCATATTCAACTCGAATTAAAGTAATGACCAACCAATGACTTACAACCATTTATTGTTAATTTGTTGCACTTTCTCTCTAATTAATGCTTTTTGAGAGGACACAAATCTTTCCAATTAATTAAAATCAATAATAATATTATTCTCACGAAGTATAGAAAGTCTGAAATACTCACGAATAAGCAATTAAGTTAATTATCATTAGAAACTAATGTTATACTTAAAATTTAGATATACATAAGCTATTAAAACATTGTCACTCATTTGTAAGCACATTATTCATAATTGTGATAACCCGCTGATCACTAAAACAGGAAAGATATCTTTTAATCACTTATAACGTTAGCGATAATAGAAAATTATTGACCCTAACATACATTTCCAATTCTTATCACATTATTTATAGTATATTCTTATATTTATCAGATATTTATAAGTAATGTCTTTAAATAAAACAAATTATATTCAGAATATTCTAAAGGTTCTAAAGGAATATTATATATTTTTTATTTCTATAAATGAATAAAAAAATATCTTTCCGGTCTTTACCGATGAAAGAATATAAGACCCGATTTAGTGATATATTGTGACCCAATCTGTTGATATGCATGAATGAGTCAGTTATTAAGGCCATCAAAGCATACCTTATATCTAATTTGTTTATCAGAGTTTATGGACTTTGATATTATACTTTTGGCCGAATATGAAACCGTTTCAATTTTGATTTAAGTTGAAAATAAATGCATATTTCTGGACAATAACTTTAAGGCATAATAATTAATATACTATAGATATACATTAATATTAGCACTTTTTATCGCTTTTTTATTCTTATTTCTATGAAATATAGTTTCGTGACATTTAATTATGATTTAGTATTTGATACTCTTCTGCAATTATAAATAAATAATTTATTGATTGACTTTCTGACTGATTCAAGTTTGTCATTGAGAAGAAATAAAACGACAGAATATGCCGCATGAAAAGCAATATCTATTTACCACAACCAACTGGTAATACTGAACAGCTATAGTATAACAGCCAAATAGTATAATATTTATCGACTTATTGACTAATCAGACCCTAAGCATGAATGACAAACAAAAAAAGAGTAAGAAATTTACCTTTGATTGTGTCTCAGCTGTAGAGCGCATTTCCATTTCACAGAACAGTCTCTTTCTCTTTCTATTTTCTGGTTTCATATCATATCAATACTAAAAAGATTCCCAAATGGCCACTATTTTCTATGCGGTTCAACGAGAAACACAGCTTTGTAAGCCATGAACAAAATAAATTAATAACTACTGTGTTATTAAATTCTTAGTAAAAAAAGTTGACAGAAAAGCATTAAGTATTTCTATATTTTTGGGCTGATTTGAATTGATTGAATTTGCGAATCAAATAAATTGGAAACGAAGACAAAAAACTTGTAGAGAAAACATATGACATCTTTCATGACACTCAACTAAAAGTCTGGAGGGAATTACTGTATTATATAATACCATTTTTGTTATAAAAATAAGAAGTATTCAGAAAAAAAGTTGCAAAATAATCAATAAACGATTCAGGAGAAAAAATATTAAGTATTGTGCTTTGCCTTAAAATTCTCTAAAGTTTACTAACATTTAGAGCATTGTATTTTCAATAAATAAAATATTAAAGATTTGTCCAACTATTGATATTAGGTTAGGTTAGGTTAGATTAGTGTACTGGTATATACCAATATACATTAATTTGACAGGAATTTCAAATTCTTTAATTCAAAATCATGAGAATTATAATATTCTACTTCTAATGCTATATTAAAGAGTGATAGAATATTATAATTTTTATTCCATTATATAATTAATCAGTTTATAAGTTATTAAAAAATTAAGTAAAGAAAAGATTTATTACTATTAGAACTCTATCTGTATACAAAAAAACACATAAAATGACATAACTTGCCTTAAACTTAAAAGTTGTTATAACTTTTCAAATTTACTAGTATTTAATTGAAAGAAATCAAAATTAAGACAAAATTTAATAAATACTTTAAATTTCTTTCAAACCAAAAAAATAACTGAAATTCAAGCATTGGATCGATTTTTTAATCGCACACTTTTTGAATTCAAAATCTAATTACTATAAAATATGTGAAAAATCCATTTTCCTATGATTTAGCAATTATTTAGAAATACATAATCTTTTATTACTCGTAAGATCTTAACGACTTATGATATAAATTGTATGTTTATTTAAAAAAAACATTCTCCAAACAAGAAAATAAATTAAAGTATTTCTTCTGCTTCAAGTCATATATAGAAGTAATTTAGCAAAAAAATAAATGCATAATCATCTCAAACTGATCTCAAATACATCAATAATTTTTAAGTAGAAAAACTTTCTCTTTAGGAATTTAATGTCACGTTTTTAAAACAAAAGACATTAAATTTTATGTCTCGTTTGTTCAGCAAAAAATGTTTTAGAAACAAGAACTCATCATTTGTTGCATAGCTTTTATACAGTGTACCATAATAAGTTTTGAATATTTTATTTTTTTAGTTGCTATTATATTATTTCATTTTCATTTCTTTACACAATTAAAATAAATAAAACAAATTGATTTTACGTTCAGTCTTCTAAACATAAAATGAAATTATTTTATGCAAATATCCCATTAATACTCACATACTTCAATATTCCACTGAAATGGCATAGAAATAGACCTTATGCTCAAAGACCTATATTTATTTATATTGTTGAGTGTTATTAATTTGCTATTAATAACAGCAACGTTTCTGTTTTTTATCGAATACACCTTTTTTATAATTACAAATGAGTGTCCACCAAAGAGTGAGTGTAGGGTAGGTGCAGACGGGTTTGGGACGATTCCCCGAACGGACAGTTCCCCGAACGCCGTTTCACCGAATAGACGTTTCCCCGAATGGGACGATTCTCCGAATAGTTTAAAAAGATCAAAATTTCGACTCAAATAATTTATTACAAAATGATAAGCTAAATCTCGGTCAAAAAATTTAAGCTCAAGCTAAAGCTCACTCTTAATTAAGCTCAAGCGAAAGCTCACATAAAGTGAGCTTATGCCCATCACTATTTACAGTATAGTGAATGTAAGGCTTACATTGAAATTCTAATTTGTAATTTGTGGAATAGTCCTATTCGGGGAATCGTCTATTCGGTGAAACGTCTATTCGGTGAAACGTCTATTCGGTGAAACGTCGTTCGGGGAATCGTCTGCCACCCAGGTGCAGACCCCCCAGATTTCGAGAATTTAAAAAAGTATACCTTTGTTCGAATAGGGAGAGAGGATGGCCCAGAGGAAAGGTGTCCGACTCATGATCGGAGGGTCGTGGGTTCGAACCCCGAATTCGGAGCTGTTTTTCTTCAATATGTAGACCACATATTCATTGTTTATAACAATTCCATGAACCGATGCGTTCGCCCACGCCGACACGGGGCTATCCCTGTAAAAATTTCACTGGTTTTCAATTTGGGCTTCAGTGAGATCTCCTCTCATTAGGGAGATGGTTGAAGAAAACATCTTTTTTACCTTTGTTTACCCTTTGATTTTTTAATAGGTATATGAAAACTATAAATAGTTTATACTCATGTTATTTGCAAAAATAAACTGTTAAAAAAAGACGGAAAAATGCCATTTTAAACAATTTAGGCTCGAAAACGTACTTTAAGAAATAGCCTTAGAAAAACAAAGTTTTCCCTCTATAATAGTGTTTTCTGAAAAAACTATAAAAAAATTTGCACGAAAAATAATTTTGCAGAAAAATTGTCTCAGAAAAACTATGAGGCTTAACCCCCTCTTGATTTTCAGGATTTACCAAAGGCTCACCCCTGGAGCTTTCGAACTTGGTGAACTCAGATTACAAATTATTTTTTGTTCCCTACTATACTCTTAAGGAAACCATTGCCTCGTAATGAAGTTTTTTTCTTATTTATTTTCTAGTCTTTGCCAATAATGAAGTAATTTGTTTCTATGCAGTTAAGATTAATAGTTATAAATTATTTTAGATATCACTTGCCTTCCCATCAAATTAACTTACTTTAGTTTCCTCTTCATTTGACAAATCGACAAGTTTTATATTACTTTTATAGCTTTTGTTTCAAATACAAATTAATTATTTTCCCTTTTTATTATATAGTTGTGAATATACTGTAAAAACTTTAGACATTTACCAAAAAACTGTAGCCATTCCAATTTTTTCAATATAATTATTATTATTTCACTATTAAATAATTTGTTCTTAAAAAAGTTTTATTTGTACTTAATCTAAGAGTCTGTGGTGTTTCAGTTTCGAGAACTAAAATTAAAATTCCCCAAAAACTTAAACTTAAATAGAAATAGAATATTAGAGCTGAAAATGTACTACTAAACCATAGGTTAAGAGAAAAACCTCAAGAAATATGCAGTATTTCATAATTATTAAATAATTTTCATTTAGATCTAAATAATGTTAAGTTGATTCGCAGTATAAAGTTTTTCATTCATTCATTCATAATATACAGCACAGTATATCAGACTTTCACAATGAGAGTATCTGGGCATATCCAGACCCTCCCAAAGCAATTAAAAATCGAAAAATGTTACCTTGGTCCCCCTTTGAGTTTAAGACACCCCCAGTGACTATTGGGTATAAAATTAGCAAACTTGTTTTAATAAAATATATAATGTATTACAATATACTGTAAATGTTTTGATTATGATTCGGAATAATATGCACATAATTTATCTGATCTCTGATTGCACTTTTAAAATGCCCAAAATGTTGACAATATATGCACGTGAAAAAATTGTTATACATTAGCAAATAAAGTATAAAGCTAAATCTTGTTCATAACATCTAATTTAAAGTAAATTATTAAATATAATTATCAAATTTAAATGCCTCTCAAGCTGATAAAAATTTATAACAGAAGAAGCTGTTTTTCTCAGTATCGCAAGAGTTGAGTGGAATATATTTGAGTGAGAAATATTTTTAAGTTTCAAATAATTAACAACTTTGTCAATGTTACCCATATAACAAATTACGTTATTAACGAAAGCGTGTCTCATAAGTAATTGCACAAACTTTGCAGAGCTCGCGCGAGCTTACCCGATGGCTGTTGTTGTCGAATAAGCGTGAGAATTACAGAACAGACATTCCTTTATGACATCGTAACCATTCATTTAGGATTAATTATCAATTAAGATAATGAATAGGTCTCAAAGACAAGAGTCAATAAAAAACGTGCGCTTTTGTCTAAATTTAACTAAATTTACGCTTAAATATAACTGTTTAGCATTGGTCAAAGACCATTAGGCCAAACAACATAATCGTATCACTTTATATGTTATTATAAAAAGATTTGTAGATTCAAGAACTACTCATTTCAAGTAATTATCATGTAATAAATCAGAGGTATCCACTCTTAAGATGTCTTAGAAGAGTAATATAGCTTTTCATACCATATTCTTACATATCCGTCAGAAGAGCAAATCTCGCACTAAATGCCAAGAACTCATCCGTCAATGGAATAAAATTGAAATTTGGTATTAAACGTTTGTTTCGACCTCATATGAAGACTTTTTATTACCAAAGAGTGTGCAGCAATGTTTGCAAAACCAAAACTTTATTTTCTGTACTAAAAAGGTTAAATATTTAAATGTGCTTTGGCCCGAACTATGACTAGGACTGAAAAATTCTGGTCCAAATGTAAATCTTAATAACTAAAAAGGTTAAAACTGCCAAAAAATATCTAGGTATTCAGCATTATATGGGGGAAAATATCCCAAAATACCGCCCAAATAAGTGCAAAGCCACTCATGAGTAGCATAAAGAAGAATCTTCGCTTAATCGGAGATAATGCTGTATATGATCCATTCATGTAGTTAAATTTGTAATATATATATGTATTTATAACCTCATAAAATTTTATTAAAATTGAATAAATAGTTTTGAAATTATATGCTTTAAAAGTTTGTGCAATTACTTATGAGACACAGTTGATTACTAAAGATATTATAAAAATTTAACCAATAGAATTACAAATTACTCTTTAAAGTTGCAAAATGGGTATATATTATTTATAGTAAAATTTTACAAATTTTGCAAATATTCTTATCGGCTAAATTTTATATAAAAAAATGCTGGCGGCAAATTTTTTTTAATGAAAATATTGTCTATCAAATTCGATGACAATTTATACCCCCTTTGAATTTTCATAATTTTAAAAATTGGGCCCCACCTAGTCATACAAATTCTTATAACATAACATTATTATAGCATTAAAGTTATACACTCTTAACAAGACTCTTAATGGTTCAATAATATTGATTTAAGAGAGTATATTACGGTTTGTAATAACTTTTGAAATGTTGTTCAACAATGCCTTATAATAAAAAGGAAAACCTATTCATTGAAAGGTTAAAATTAATTTGTTGGGCGCTGTTTTGGTTGTTATTGATCAGTTAAAAAGAAAATACAGTGAAGTAGAATTGGAGACAAAGCTATTGGTGATTATTGAAAGTCT
This sequence comes from Nanhermannia elegantula, assembly GCA_034699485.1. Lineage (NCBI taxonomy): Eukaryota > Metazoa > Arthropoda > Arachnida > Sarcoptiformes > Nanhermanniidae > Nanhermannia > Nanhermannia elegantula. Next base: position 6,587 of record JAQGCH010001916.1, on the reverse strand, counting down.
AAAAGTGGTAAAAAATCGAAATCTGACAAAATAAATAGTAAGACATGGAATAGAATGGATGAATTATGAAACAATCGGAGAGAAAGGCAAATATATCAATATTAGGCAGCGAATGGTCATTTGAACGGCACTCACAAAATTTGGCCGCAAAACTATATTTTGTTTTGCTTGAAAAAAGGGTCAGAAAAAAGTAAAATAAGAGAGAGCTGGATAAACGATTTAATGTGTGCAAATGCTCAACTGGCCATTTGTGAGACGTGATCGCATTTGCTATTATAAGCGAAATTGGTTAGCGACACATTTTTTACATTTCTCTAACATGTTATCACTTACATTAATGGCAATACATTTTCTCTCACTTTCTTATCCATTTATATCTATATTTTTATGAACCAGAATATTGTCGATTTGCAAAATATATAAGTGTAATGCTTTGTCAACCATACGAATAACATCATATCAATGGAACCCAGTATCTGATATTCTCATTTTTATTACATAACTCAATTTGAATTTTACTTAAGCAAAGTAATCAACTGGAGGACTACTTTTGCATGTTTTGGCTAACTTTTACTCCAAAGGAAATTATTAGAGTCTTCAAAGTAAATATTTTCATTATTTGCTATTTGATTAGTTGTTATTAATCATAATAATGTTTATATAAGAGAAATGAAATTTGGTTTCAAATAAAGCCTCATATTTCATATTTTCTCAAAACTGATCACAATTATGATTTTGGAGCAAATATTTTGTGAAAATCAAATTTTAGCATTATTTTCATAAAAGTTTGGTTGTATTGAAGTGAACTTTCATTCACTTCCATGAATAACAAGCCATCCTTCACGCTATCCTTGAACTAACACATCATGCGATACATACAAATATTGAAACACGCATTGTTCTAAACTCAATATTTTTGACAAGTCTTATGAGTCTGATAACACCCAATCACTCGAAGCTGTATTATATAATATAATTTAGAGTTAGTTTAAGCTCATTTCCCATTTTTATATAAACTTTTATTTAAACATGATTTAAAACTCTAAGCCTCAATGGCTTTGAGTACCCAAATATTCTTTATATGGAAATAACTTAGAGCTAACATAAATTCGTCCCTTCTCTCTTGCATTGGATCCAACATAAACATCTATATTGTCGTGTTCAGTATCTCTTTTTAAAAAGAATATGCAGATAATTATTAAAAATAATTATATAATATTATGAATTATTATTTTGTACACCAATTATATCATATTTAACTCAATCAAAATGATAAAAAATTTAACTAAATTTTTTAAGTAATACAATGGGCTGCAGTCAGTATCCACCACTTGTTCAGTATAACTCCTGTACACCCCCATCGAAAAAAACCATTTCCTTTTTTCTGCAAATGCAACCCAAGGAAATTGGAATAATTGTGCATACAGTAGTCCCCACCAGCAATTCTAGTATTTATATTTTGCATATTTCCCTTCTCGTCCAACGAATCAAATTGAATCGTAAAGTTCTTCACAGTTTTTTTGAAGCATTTTTGAGGAATATTAACGGCCATATCTGTCGGAATATATCTTAGTCCACAATTATTTGTAGTAACGTTTGGATAGCGTTCCCAAACAACTGCATTTATTTTACATAAACCTGAATCTAAAATAAAGAACATATTTCAAAATAAAGATCAAATAAGCTTATAGTGTATCACCAATTGTCAAAAATATAAGAAATAGAGATCAAATAAATAGAAAATACAAAATATTCAAACTTAATCTTTATTATACTTTAGATTTATTTTTTTCCAACTTTTAACATTAGTTGAATATTAATTGTGTGAGAAAACTATTAATAGTTTGGGACAAAATAAGGTATTTATTAAAAGTTATCTTAAAAACAAACTAAAATGGACTTAACATTCTACAGGAATAGCAAATTAACATATTTTTTAACGTTAGCATATCTTAACATCTTAACAATAGAATATATCGCGCGTTTTTAAATAACTGCAAACCAGAATAATTAATTATTAACTGAGCATTTTTATTCAATTATTATTATGTTCTAAATTATAATTCTCAATAAATCAAAGCTTTTATGAGCGCAAACTTGAATTACTTTAAAATTTGCTTACAAGTGAGCTAAAGCGTGAGATTCGTCCAACATAAGTCAAACCTCACTTTATTATTATGTTATATTATGAGTAGCAGATGAGTAGAGCCTCCACAATAGGGACTATAAAACAGGCAAAATAGGGCGGGAATAGGGACATAAAATGGTCAAAAGAGGGAAATACAATATAATTTTTTAGTTCCATTATTGAATTTCTTAAGATATTCTAATATTTTTGAAATGTTAAAATTACAATATGATATCAATTTTTAAATATTTGTACAGTACATTCAATGAAATGATAGAACCTCAATAAATGAAATCTTTATTTAATATTATTGAATTATGCCAGTCCTCTAGATTTCAGCTGGACTCCGATTTTAGGTAATTTTCAAAATATCAAGTACTTGATCCCCTTTGCTTTTTTCAAAGAATAAAAATTTATAAAAAAAATTATTCTTCGGTCCACAGTTTCAATATTTAAGCTGTCCAGACAATCAACAATAAAATGAATTTTTTTTATCTCATCTCAAGGAAATGTTTATTTTGTATCTAAAGATGAATTTGTGTGAAAAATATTCTTTGGTCCCCCATTTGATATTTTTTTTGTTCAGTTTTGGACTGAAAAAAAGTTTGCAGTATTCATGCCTATCATTCCCTCATCAGAAAAATTTGAGACCGGTATCAAATTAAAGCTATTGAAAAGACCTTTCTAAATTTTGTTTCAGATGTTATATTTGATTTCTATATTTTATTTTATTCCAGAAAAGACATTTTCCCATTGAAAAAATATAATTATTTATATAACAAATATAATTGAATTAATTGGTTAAGTTTCTCATTGAAAATGAAATTTAACTGAATTACACAAAAAATAGAAATCAAATATAACATCTGAAACAAAATTTAGAAAGGTCTTTTCAATAGCTTTAATTTGACACCAGTCTCAAATTTTTCTGATGAGGGAATGATAGGCTACGCTCAATTGAATTCTCGCAAATTACAAGTTAAATGCGCTGCCCTACCCAAGTTTAGAGCTTTCACGCCAAACAAAAATAGACGTGTCTAATCATTTTAAGAGTACTATCGTTTACATTGATCAGAATTTTTAAAATTACCCCCAGTTTTTCTGAGCATATTACCTGTATCCATTGATAGACCGTTAGGCACCGGTTCCCATCTCTCAAGTCAAAAGTTCCGTCCCAACAAAAGATACACCCAAAAAAAATTTCATCAAAATCCATTAATTTTTTCTTATATAAATAGTCAAAAAACTGATTGAGACACTTTTGTCAAAGACTGTATTATTGAAGCGCGTGTAGTACTTATGATTGTAATGCAAATATATTAGCAAAACATAAGCCTCAATAACGTTAAATATTCCCTTACAAGTTAGGAATGGGCTCATCAAACACCTATCAAACATTCAAAAATAATCTTTTTTCCCATAAATGCTATTTATTTGTTCTGATTGACAAATATTTGCACTTTTTTTATAAGATACTAGAAAATGAATACTATTGGGGAAAATGTCACTTCTCGATGAACTAATACATCTAAATAATACACTTGAATCGAGAATTTTGCTAAAATCAAAATAGTTATTTAGATCAAAATTTACCGAGTGATAGGATACGGATAAATAAAATTTCGAAACTCGTCATTTTTTCGTTGAATTTTATTGGAAATACTTGAGATTTTTTGGTCAGAAATGAGAAAATCAATATTTACAACAGAAATGAATAGCATTATTGATATACAAGAATAAGAATTTGTTCAAAAAAGAAGTATTAGTTTATGAATAATAATTCTCTGAGCAATGAGTCAACTATAGCACATTTGCTGCTCAATGGTCCTTTATGAAAGCAACTATCAATTTAACCAATATAAAGGTCTAATTGATAATTGTGTTAATTATTTTTACAACAATTAAGAACACTTTTAAAGATGAGTAAATTCTCTGACTTGTCTCTGCTTTCAATATTTATCACATCAAAAATCTATTAAAATTAAAATAATACAAATGAGAACATGTTTTGACACTAGTATACGGTACGCCATCGTGTGCTTCAGCTTAGAGCTTATATATTATTTAAGTTAGAATGCAGTTTAAGAATGCTTTCCAAAAAACTTTAACTAAAGTTCGTGATTCAGATTTGTATTGTTAAAAGTGATTTTAGTTAATCTTTATATAAACAAACACTTCATTAAAATCTCTGGGAGTAAGCCTATTGTCATAAACATTTTAACACCTACTGTTCCAGATTTACTGTAATACCCATTAGATATACAGTAAAATATTGTTTACAATATCTATAAACGCTTATAAAGTGATTGAATCGCTTGTTTCTCCACATTTATTTAATTCTATTAATTATTAATTCTTTAGTCAATTAAAGTGCAAACCCGCTTATTGTGAATAGTTGGCTATGTTAAGAATGCTATGAAGCACCTCTTTCACATATTGTTCGCTTGTTGTCAAACTCAGGGAAACTTTGTTCAAACCCAGTTAGAGTAAAGGCTGATCCCAAAAATTTATCATAAAGAGAATAAACTCAATTGTTTTGAGTATTGCGTTCACTTTACAAGACTTAAAAATAATTCAGTTTTAATAAAAACACGAAATAGTTCGGAAAAGTAATTTATCAAAAATAATTTAAATAAATTATAGAAATATAGATTCTTAGCCAAAAAAATATTTGCTTAAAAAAATATTTCCAGAAATTGATAAACAAACATAGGATTAAATCAAAAATAATAATTGTTTAATTATAAAAGCCAAAAAATATATGTTTAAATAAATATAAATAAATATTTGTTTACAAAAAAAATTAACTATAGATATAATCAAAAATTTCGATCTAATTTATTTGTCCTTATTTTTGTTCAAATAATATTTTGATTAATTTTTAAGATTTAAAATACATTCGTCATGTCATCAATTTTTAAAAACATACACACTTTTAGTTTATTGATTCAGTTGTTACATAAAACTTAACTATTGGTTAGTTATTTTGAAAAACAAGATTAAAATCTAGAAAGTATTGTATATAAGCTAATAAATGTTAAATCATTACAGCAAAGTTAAATTCAAAAATAAGTGCTTTAAAAGTAAAATAAGTAAAATGTTTAAATTAAATATCAGAGAATTTTTGCTTTTTCTGCTAATAATTGCGTTCATATCTCAATGTAAAGCAATTATTGAAGATATTGAAGATGTTGATCACGTAGATCTAGTGGATGATGTGGTCAGAGAAAATTCTGGGCTAATAATTCCATATTTAAGCGCACGGATCAAAAGAAATATCCCGGTCTCAGTGCACGTCCCCATACAGCCTGACCATCGCCCACGCATTCGTCCTGAAATCTCAATTCCTGCAAGAATGTCATCAAGATATAAAAAGTGAACGAATCTTCGCTCTAAGCAGAAGATCATTAAATATAAAGTTATTTACGTCTTATTAATAATTCATGTTCTGTATTATGTCTAAGAGTCTAATTATTATTTATTGAATTGAATAAATTTTAATTATTTTGAAACAGTTTTACTTCATTTCATTTATTTGATTCTAAATTGAAAATTAATAAAACGTTTTTAGTGGAAATTAATGGTAGACCAATGTGGTGTCACTTCATAGCTTATGTGACAATTTTATGAGAAATGAATGGCTCTATAACTTATTTACTTCGCTTCACTTTAAACTTATAAATTGTTATTGAGTATGAGTGTCGTGTTTCATGAATAACAAAAGTTCTTTCATTTAATTTATTGTTAAATATTTTTTTAAATGTATTATAGAGTGTATTATTGAACTACTGGTTATAATCCTAGAAAAGTAGATGTTTTATACGATTATGGTCCACATCGTATAATTCTATTTCGCAGATTTGATTTGATAACGTTTCTTTTTTGATAGCACTAATAATATAATTTAACATATTTAAAGTATAAAGTAAAAAGTTTAAAATGGAATGGAGCACAGTATACCCTAAAATTTTTGGTTCGTAACAAGAAATAGGAAAAATCTAAGATTTGACAATCTTTTTCCTTAGCAAAAGCAACTTAAACTAAATACCTAAAAATGTTTGGACTCATTGTCTTATATCTGGGTGTGGTAGTGATGGAATCCAAAATTAGAAACAATACAACTTAAACAAACAATTAATGCTCAAATTTTCAAATATATTCAAAATTTAGTTTTAAAAATTCTATATAAAAACCTATTAACATAATAGTAAAATCTTCTGTTAATACTTAATTTTAAATATAAATCGGCGAAAGGGACTGAAACCGTTATACTAACTGTAATTTTTCATTGAGTAGCTCTCAGCGGGGTTTCATGGGAAATATGTTATCATAACTTATTTACTGTAAGTAATATTATGCGCTCTTATACAGTATAGTACGTTAGGGTGAGAAGAGCGTCGTTATGAGATAATAAGAGAGGCTGAGAGGGAGGCAGATATAGGATAGAGCCAAAAGTGTG